>JARJLF010001739.1:0-64024 GCA_029378395.1 Mycena leptocephala | reverse complement strand
GACTCGAAGCTCGCATTTTCGCCGCAGAAAAGTGAATTGAAGATATTTCGTTCGCGCTCTCACCAATTGCAATCCACGCCCTCTCACCTAACCCTAATTTTGACTTTTCTTTCTGTCGTCGCCAACCATTACCCTGTTGTGCTGTCAGGGAATAACTGGCTCACGCACAAAGACGTTCTGGTATTCGGGTTCCAGACCCCCATAGCGCTTCCAATCCCAGGGATTTGGAGCCCTAGTTCACTGGAATGCGGCACCACATTCTGGGGTTAGATAGATAGGCCTTGCGCGGCGATGAGCTACGCGCAGACAACTGAGATGCTGCGACTCAGGCCTCCCAGGCAGTGGACCTGGACACCAGCACAAGAATACGCATGAGCTTTCGTGCAATAAGAGGAAGCTCCAACAGATGACATACCAGGACCTTGGTGCCTTCCTGAGCCAGCGCATCCCGGATTAACTTGGTTGTTGTCTCAAAGTGGTCAGAGATGTCGGCGATGGGCAGGTCGACGATGCACACATGCATATGCGCGATCTTGCTGCTGCTGCTGACGATGGGCCCGTATTTCGCACACGCTCACGACGTGCGTCATACCCAGCGCGTCCAAGGCGTCCTAGTTCTGGGCGACGAACCAGTCTGCGACAAAGACGCGGGGTGTGATCTCGCTTGTCACGATGGTTCCCATCTGCGCGCCGACAGAGGATTCAGCTTCAAGAGCGACGAGGGAGACAGAGGAGCCGTGGAGGTCGAAGCAGAGAACATGATGAGCCGACTGAGGAGTTGCGGGATGTCGGCTGCAGTGTCTTTCAGGGTTAAGTACTAGTCCATGACGGGCGGGCATTTCAGCTGTTAATTATGATGTCAAATAAGGTAGTCCTAGCATTCATGGGGTCGGGGCCGATACAGCCGGGACCAAGGCCAAGTAAGTCGATGGAGAGTGCCACAGAGACCAATGGAGGCACAGAGCAAGCATCGCCTCGCGTGTTCAGTACTTCCGGGATATCGGTTTCGATATACTCCGCCTGGGTTTTTGTCATCGAGAGAATCCAAAGAGAATACAGTGCTGGAAGTTAGACGCCATAGTTCACTTAGACAGGGTGGGAAGTACAAGGACGAGAGCAGGACGTGGTACGGGTTAAAGAAGCGAGAGTGACATCAGCGTGAGAAATGCGTTTTGCCGATACTGCACCGGACTAAAGCCACACAAATTCCACCTGGGCGTCTCAAATTCAGCCAACGCTTTTTAATATCTTAAGCCAACTCCAATGCAAATTCCTGACTCTGAGAAGGCAAGAAATCCAACATCTAAAAAAACCCAATGCCTCTAAAATCTACGCAAATCTATGCATTAAAAGTTGATCAGCTTTCTAAACTCCTTAGACGCCTCCCCCTCGCGCGCCTCCCTCAGAGCCAGCGCCATCTTCTCTGCATTTGCACGCAAAATTGCGCCCCTTTCCCCTCGCGCAGCCGCGAACGTAGCCTTGAACTCTTCCGATGCGGCCGGCACGGTCCCTGTGATTTCCGCGTTGGTGTGGAGGGAGGGCCCGAGTTGAGGGCCAGTGCGGACCTAACGAACAGTTCAGGGAGAGAGGTAAGTAAAAAGGCGATGAGATAAGTGGATTGACGAGGATTGAGAGTTCAGAACGTACCTGGAGAGCTCCATAGCCACTGGACTCGGCTCCGCCGACAAAAACGCAGCATTGATAGGTTGCTCGGCGCCCACGGGCCAGATAATAAGTGGGATGCCCTGGGTCAAGGACTCGGAAATCGAGCTTTAAAAAAAAGAAAATGGAAGTCCCGGGTACGTCTTCAAAGAAAGAAAAAGCGTACTTGAAGCCTCCGTGCGTGAGGAACCACCCCACGGCGCCGTACTGCAAGAGGGCTCGCTGCTCGACCCAGAAGTCGCAGATGAGTCCCTTCCTACTGTCGTTAACCCGCTGAATGAGATCCGCTGGGAGGGATGCCATTTGCCCTCCGAGGGAGAAGATGAATGGGAAGGCGGACTCGATGGTGAGTAGAGTGTCTAAGAGCGCTTCGACGAGCTGAGGCGTTGCGACTGGGAAGAAGAACGACCTTGGGAGCACAAAAATCCGTCAGAAATAATCAAGAATGACCTTCTCTCACTCACCCAAAGGATATGTAGAGCACAGACTTAAGCCCATACTCCCTCACTGCTTGATCCAAAAACGACCTCACGCGCTCGTCGGAAGGCACCACGGCAGCGCTGTCCGTCCAGCAAAGCTCATGCGCCTGTATCCCAACCGCAAAGAGCTCCTTCCCTTGTTTGCCATAGAACTCCCGGCAGAACGGCACGCCGACGGGCTCGAGGCAGAGGCTAGTGGTGACGATGAACCCGTCGACAGCCCCCGCCAGCTTCTGCCCCGGTGTCAATATGCCTGCGAGAGGAGGGCCGGCGGCGTATGCGTGCCGCTCGTGGTCGTACATGTCGGGTGCGCCGGGGAAGGTGAGTACGCGGCCGGAGAGCTTGTCGGTGCCGTTTGAGGCCTCGACGACCTGGCGTTCTGCTTGAGATGCCGGGACGAAATGTTGTTTAGAATGACGAACCTGTTGCACGATATCCTCCAGAGAGCGATTATCCCGCCTTGCCGCGTCGTTATAAATCTCCTCCGCGATCTTGACGAAATCATAGTCGCTCAAATGGGCCAACATTGAAGAAACGGGGGAAGACCACCAGAGGAGGGTCTTGCACGCGGGACCCACGATTTGTTTCGTGCGTTCGATCACGGAGTCGCCACAGGCGAAGTCGAACTGGGGCGAGAAAGAAAGAGAAAAAGAACGATGTATGTAAGGAGCAGAGAAAATCATGAGAGACGGAGAGGGAGAGAGAGCCCGACGTACGTGAATAGCGCGAGGTTTGGGCCGCCCGTCGCTTCCCTCCGCCAATTGGACGATAGTCTCCATCCATCCGCGAGCGAGCTGTTCCATCGCGACTTTTATCATAGATGCTCCGAAATCCATACTGCATAAACAAGGTTGAACGCGATTAGTGTGTTAGTACATATGCATAATAAATCCATGGAGCACGCACTCCGCGTCGCCGACGCCGATGATTCGAAGTCGCGCCTTCAAGTTGTCTTTGCGCCTCCGAGTCCCTTCAACTCTGCCTCCATCTTGGGGACTACATAAACACAATTATTATGATTTAAAAAAGAGCGAGAGAGGGAGGAAATGAGATGTAATGTATACGCACCGACGAGGTTGTGCTGGACAATCGTAACAACGAGCCCAGGTTCCGTGGCGAGCATCTGAGTCGCGGCGTGCATGTAGCTAATGGTGTGTCCCCACGCTGGGAAGAGGAGCGCTGCGATGTGGTGGGTTGGAGTCGGGGTAGCCATCCGGATGGGATCTAGAGAGGAGTATTGGAGACGATGAAGGTGTGAGTGTACTGCGAACCTGAAGAGAGATTCAGACTAAATACTCGACCCTCGACGCTCGCGAATCAATCAATGAACGTAGCCGGTTATGGGGAAGGGAGGTAACAGTATGGGTAATCGTACCTTCGAATTCTTTGTCTTTTGCTTCGAGAAACGAGATTTATAATAACTTGACAATGGATGGATGTGAAGAGTCGTAAGTCGTAAGTACCGCCGACTCAGCCCGGTTAAATGCGGATTGTGAGCCCAAAGACGGAGGGAGTGTTGATCCGCGGACGCTAGGTTCGCTTCATTCAGTTGTAGAGACCTGGGAAAAGGTTCTAAAAATAAATAGAAATTTTAGAAAAGATTGCTCAGCTGGAAGGAAGTAACACGAATCACCTTTGTGTCAGCACTTTCCCGCTTGTCGCCCGCGTTGTAGCGCGGCGTTCCGGTCTGGCATGATAACGATTTCTGGGCATCAGAACGAAACCCAATACATACCAAGGTTTCAGTCTAACTCACGAAAACGTCAGGATCTTGAAGTGTGTCTGGAATAATCGCGCTTATGCGGGTCCTTCAAATCGCCCTCAAGGTAAGTCATATTAAATGTTGGAGTTCTTGGTTCGTAGATTACGACTCCGAGGATAGACTGGCTGTTGCTGCGAAGTCGAGATTCAGTTGCAGCAGCCTTGGCAGGATCTTTTTAAAATGGAAAAAAGGTTGCTCAGCTGGAATTAACACGATTGAATGGTCCTCGCATCAGCAGCAGAAGGCTCGCCCGTGTTGTACACGCGGAAGATTTCGCGGTATCCAAGAAAAATGACTATTATTAGATTTTACACTCACAGAAGTCATTTAACTGGGCATAATTCCGCTTATGACGGAAACACGTATTTCTCATCCGGGATGTGTGTTATAAGTTGTCAACTTGTCCAATGTCCTGACACCTAATGTTTCAGTCTGTCATTTGCTTCGTTATTCTCACCTCACTGCAGCCCGACCTTTGATCCAGTGTTCGTCACGACTCACGAAAATCCTGCTTCGATACGAATGAACCAAAGTATGCACTGTACATTGACGAGTTCTCTGCTTCAAATGAATGTAGGGGCAGCGACTCGAAATTAAACCGTGACTTCAGACAAGGGGGAATCGGGATTCGAAAAAAGGATATAGGGTCGAAAAGTTATTTTCGACCTTCCTTGGACCCCCCCTCCCTCCTTCCATAAAGGGAAGGAGTTTCCCACCCCTAGCGGCAGTCCATTCTTTCCGGTCATGTGGGTCCCCACCGCCACCACCCCAATACCCCACAAAATTCACGATATGTTTCCACATCATTGAGGGCAGTTCCATTCCTGTCCAACTAGTACTAATGCATTAAGTTTGACTTATTTTCGTTGTCATATGGCCCACTATTGGTCTACAAAACACAAAACTGAACTGAACACTCCTCAGCTTACCACAGCCCTCTGTTTGGGCTCCCAACGGTGAACTTGAGCCCAAAAGGCTCATAGACATGTTTTTAGAGGCTCTTTCCCTTCCCTGCTAATATCAGCCCTCCCGGGACCCCCCCTCCCCTACCCCCTGTCGGAAATTCGAATCTCGATTCCCCCTTGACTTCAGATTCCACTACGGAATCAAGTTGAGCTCTCGGAATGGTTGAGTGGGTCTTGGATCCATGGAGGTGGTTCGAGATACCCCGATAAGTTCAAACGAATCCTAGTCAGAAGGTCTGAAGGAGCAGCGAGCGTTGCAAGACTGAGCAAGAGATCAACATGATAGCCAAACACAGCCACTCTCTTTCTCTTCTCACCACCACAATGGTTTCATCGTTTCACTGCTGTTCCAATTCTCGACTCCGACCTCATGCTGTTTGTTTGTGGACACCCGACTTGAGAATTCTAATACGGCGACAAACGAAACCACGGCTTGGACTCGTCATCATTCCCGGGGCACATATCCTCAGCTCGATGCCTGCCAAGTCGGGGGGATAGACAAACTCTTCTTTAGTTCTATAGAGATCCCGATGCGGAACGCACGGCGCCGTATCCAATGCCGCGCGCGTCCCTTTCGGCTACCACTTCGTCTGAATCGTGGCGTTCTGTCTCCGCTCTCGTCCACCTGGCACCCAGATCCGAGTAATGCTGGGTGGCACTCCATCATGTAATTCCACGTCCTCTCGGTGCGCGTGCTTGTCCCCATCTCCACCCCTCGCTGACGTGGCATCCGCACTCCCTGTAGCGCGTCGCCCATCAACTTCAGGTGCGTTCCGCCGTACTGGCTTGCACACTAGGTAGCACTAATAGCTGACCTGGTCTTCGTCTCCAGTGCATTGCCTCCACGCCCACGCCTCCTTTCCCTTGTATCCCGCCCCGCGTTTGTCTGCCTCGCTCGTACGCTGTCGGAAGGACATCTCTCGCCCGACGTATGTCCGCTCTTCCGCGTGCCCCTTGGATTTTCCTCCATGCGAGCTAAATCGTCCCGCAGCTGTCTCGTCCACACCTCTCTCGTCCTCCTGCACCCGACTCGCCCGCGCAGAGGGACCATCTACCGGTCGGCGTGGATAACGGGTGCGCCAGCGCATAATCGTGTTCGTGGCGTCTCCTTTGGATGGTCCAGCAGCGACACACGCCCATCGCATCGCGCGGAACCCGAGTACGTACTCGTTCTGTCTATCCCGACGTCGAGGCGCTTCTTCCTGATACCGATCAGCGGCGGAGCATCCATCCACCCCACCACCCTGCGACATTATTGTTCCCCACCCACCCATTGCGAGTACGTCCCTTCTTTCCTTCCATCCACTTGCAGTATTGGCTTACCCCTACGGCTGCAGCTGCCTGTGTGGCCGCACCGCCTCCCCCAGCATGGTCCTGGGTGAGGATGAGGATGGGCGTGCGCGGAGGTGAAGACGGGGGACGTGTGTCGGTGCTGCGTGATGTGTACATCCTATCTTAAATTAGTATGAACAATATACAACTGGACAAATCTACTCACTGCGGCAATACAGAGAAGAGGTGTAGACCGGAAGAGCACCATTTCGGGTGGTAAATAGTGTGGCCTTTATGTAAGAGGATGATCCAAGGTCGTGATATTATCGGAGTCCCGATGGCTCGTGCACTCGGATTGATGCACACTCGAACTGGGGGGCAAATGTGACGAAAGGCTTCGGAAAATCAGGACTTCCTGCATGATTTACAAGAACCATTGCTCACAGGTATCTCGACTGAGCGCCGCCTTATTATACGTCATAATCTCCTCATTGCTTGCAGTGAAATCCGGGTGATTCCACACGACATCCTTGAAAGCGGCCCTACAGGTTTGAATCAAGCCAATATCTGTATCCGAGACACCAAGACAGCCCGCCAAAACTTTTAGGATTGTGGGCGGAAGTACAGGTGGTGACCTCTGACCTGTTGGAATGCAATCCTTTGAGTTAGACCATGAAAGTTCAGAGCCTGAAGCTGGGGAAAGTGAAGCAGGGCGGAAGAGATTTCCTGTAAGCTCATTGCAAGAGGGGTAGGGTGCGAGGACAGAGGAGGCATGACGCGCCTGCGCCGAACCGACTCGAATCACTACTGTCAACGGCATGGCGATCCTCTACAATCAATTCTATGCAAATTGAGGCCATATTTAATGCAATGGCCGTGCACGCTCTAAAACACCGCGCGCATGCTCAAATTAATATTTGTACAGACGAACCGACATACAGCGCAGCGAGATGCAGCGCCGCGTATATATCTTGTCTCTTTTCCATCGAGGCTGGGGGGGCATCCCATGCCAAAAAAATGATAGAAATCTCTGAAATAATTGTAGTTTTGCAGATCCCTGACTCTGAACAGAATGGCCCCGAGAACGGAACCAAATTCAGTTCGCAGAAGCTGCCGTTGAACAGGCCCACGGATGGAGTCGCACTGAACACTTCCCGTTGCTACGCCATACTTTGTCTGTTATAAACAGACGCTACAACAATTTTTGAGCTCGTACCTCGCTTTGTTGTAGTCTGTCAATTACCCGTGATCGATCGGAGGTCAAGGTTATTATATAATCAAAAAAATTGCGAACGTCGAGAGGGCTTTCAGGATGTGTCTTTCCACAATTTGAGAGAAGATTCAACTTCAGTGATCCAATCTGGGTCTCTTCTCCTGCGAAGTCTCAACATTAAACGCCAAAACAAAGATGCGGAGTTTTGATGGCTCGGCTGCTTACCGAGCAGCCTTTTCGTCCCAGCTCCAACATGGATAAAACCATCCATTCTGAAGAGATAGATGTCTTTAGAATACAATTTTAACTCATTTTACGTCCAAAATCATCATGGTGAGAGCGTTGGAAGTGTTGCAAAGCTTTGGGGCAAATTCAAACTCCGATGTTTATGTAATAACGGCGACCTCCAAGCACCTGTCACCGGCTAAACTACAGACTACGCCATACTGTAAGTGCTTATATACTGCATGACCTAGAGTGGCGCTGGATTAGGGCCTATATCTTTAGTGGACCATCTCCCAGTTCGTTGAATAACGCCTTGCCGCAAGTTCCGATTGCGGTTACAACATGCGAGGCACGAGCACCAAAATTGTTGTAGCATCTGTCTACGAGAGACTAGGTCCGGCGAACTTGCAGTCACGAGATTTCGACCCAATTTGGAATGGCTTGATCGTTGACTAAAAGAAGCACTTACCTTCACGAAGGCGCATACCTCTTAGGTAGGTTTAGCTCTACCAGATTAACCTACCTAGCAGGCCTTACGTATGTATGGCACCTCAGTGCCTGGGGTGGGAGTGGGGGGGAACCGAAAAGTGCGATGGAAATAGGAACGGAGGCAGGAAGATGGACGTTGGGCACGATACGACGGGGGTAGAAGGTGGCCGGAGATGCGGGAGGGTGGGGCCATTAAAAAACTATTGATTGTTTGGGGTGGGGCCATTAGTGGGTGTAAAATCGATGCAAATTAACCACCGAAAAGCTGACACGCCGGATAGCTTTCAAGGTCAACATTCCTTCTCATCCCACCGGCGAGTCTGTTAATCTTCGTCTGTTTGAGGGAAAGAATTGCGGGGAGACTGGAACGGTTCTAGGTGCGTGGGATTCCAGTTCCTCGCACTCTTTCACTTATACCTGTGCAACAGTTACCTAGTTGGTATTTACTCTGTACAACAGGACCCAAATAGAAGTTTTTTAAAAAAAGACGACGACTCTGATGATGAGTGCCATTAAGATGACGACGACCTGCTGCTCATCTGCCGCTCAGTCGACGATGGCCCGCAGATGGATTTCAATGCAACCGAAACGACTCGTTTCAATGATGCCAAAACTTCGGCTGATTTTTCGGATCCGATGCTGTCGAAAGCTAGCTCACTGAATTTGATTCTTACGTTACCATGCTATCGAGAGCTGGTCAAGAATTTCTGCGAAATATCACCCGCGGGTGTCCTCTGGAGGAAGGGTCCTTTCGAGTCCGATGCTATCGAGGGTGCTGTGATTTCAAAGTCAATTCACTGTTCGACCCATACTGTCGAGAGTAGGCTGCAAAAAATCCATTCGCGTTATCAAACCGCACCTTGGCTTTTTGGATGTTTGGGGTAGGCAACTCTGCACAAAGAAGCACAGATGCCGTTCCGTGGCTTCCGTCTTCAAGATTCGAATACAGCATGTTTCCCACTCGTTCTTGCCGTGATATTTGACGGGCTGTCGAATGTCGTCAATTTCTAACTCCATGCGCTGTTTTCGAGCCCGGATATTGTGGCAGAGCCATATGGCCAGTGTGTGGAAACTCAACCACATGCTGGTTTCGGTTTTAGCCTGGTTTATTATCACTTTACTAACATCATTTGTGTGGCTAGTAAATACGCACCCACAGTGCCAGCAAATCATTATCCTACGTCTTACGCTCATAACTGTGCGAGCCAGTGCGGCCTAGTGGCCAAATTCTGTGTCCTCCAGTGTTCACCTTCGATCTACGTAACCTCGACCATACGCACTCGGTGTGCGAAACCCATCGATATCACGGATTCACGCGGAATCCGTCTCGTGCTCATTTATACGACCTACTGCTACCCTCTCGATCCTCGTCTCGGTTACTCGACCTATACTCTCATATCTTTATCTCCTCAACAACTTTTCTATTCTAAATCGAACGACCACCGACCCTATTAAAGAACCCGCACCCCGGACTTTCTGCCCTACTACAATGTTCGATTTTTTTCATGGATTCCAATCTATGCCATCAGAGTTGGATGTATCCCATTTTGTTGCTCCAAATATCGAAATCGCAATCGCAGCTTTGCTTGGATCTACCTGAGGTATCGGAATCTCAGTGCGGTGTGCTACTTGAGATCTCCCCATCTGACTGAGCAACCAATTCAGTGTGATTTACTGACCAGCTAGCCTGCTCTATGCCGTGATAATCTGAGATATAAGTACAAAAGAAACCATCGTAACATTCTTACTTCGATGGGCATGCAAGCCAGAACCTCGATCTGATTTCGATAATCACCTCAGTGCGCTCGAAAGCCAGAAATTTTCGGAGCGCTCCTTTCGCATTCAATATCGACAACTCTGAGTCCCAGTCGGTATCCCCACTCGTTTGTCGTAGTTAAACCACTCGAAGTGCAACAACCTCGTGTTGATTTTCAATGGTCCGCGCTGCTTTGGCGTTAAAATTCACGAGACACGATTGTGGAAAGTTCCGCCCAATAGTGAGACATACTGTACTAATACAATTCGTCAGTCACGCGTCACGGGGTGCTTGACGTGACGAATTTTGCAACCTTGTCATGCGTCACTCAGGCTCTTGACGAATATACTTTTCGTCACGGTAGGATCAAAAATTTCGGTTCAGAGGTGCCTGGAGCAATTTTCCTCAGCCGTGGACACTTCCCACTTAATTTATGGCCCTTTTTGGCTTCAAATCTCACAAATATCGTGGTTCAGAGCAAGTTCAACAGCAAAAAGTGCATTTTTCTGCATCACTTACAGATATGTTGAAATAAATTGCTCAGGTTATTCCTACATCATTCCGTTGAGTCACTTTTCATTCATCACAACTCTTGGAATATTTTTACGGCTTGACGAAATTTTGGGGGATGTCACGCATCTCGAACTCCCTCTCCGGGCAATGTGAGCTGCGTTGCTGGTTCCGTTTTTCGGTCTTTTGCACTTTTGAACTTTCCTGGGCTTTATGCAGCAGGCCATCCTTACACGCATCGCAAGCCTCCCCGACGCCGTCCGGGGCTGTTTCCATTGGTTTCGATTCATTCTGCATTTTTTATATCTACTGGTATTTCGCACTGCTTAGCCTTGCATCCCCTGCCTTTTAGCTCTATCTGGCCAAAGTGCGATCGAAGCCTGTCCGGATTTCGCCAAAGATCCAGTTCTTGGTTCGATTTCAGGTTGTACAGCTTCGCCGACGATCACCAGTGGTTGATATTTGGGCATTTTTCGTAGTTCCAGCTGCACTCCTCGAATTTCACCGGATAAACCTGGCTTGCATCGACCCCCTTACATCAGAAAACTCTGAGGGTCCTTATAGTGCGGGTCCATAGCCCTGTAGCACTCCATAGCACTCCATAGTGGATGCTCAACTATGGAGGGCTACAGAGTACTGCATAGCACTACAGGAAAAATCAGGGTTTGCTGATGCGCCCTATACATTCACACGGATAAAGGTGTGAGCGCAATCCATCTGAAGTTAGACACGCGCTATGCTGTGCCTTTTACATGCAACACGCATTCTAACTTCGAACTTACGCCTTAAATTCGATCATCGGTATCAGAGGCAAAGAAGGAAAAATATATATAATTTCAACTAGGGGACCCAAGCTTCCTCAAATCTCAAGACAACCTGGAAAAAAAGTCATCGCTGACATCCACAAAACTTCAATGTTCCACAAGCCATGTGGGATTCGACACTTTTTGTTTTGGTGATGTTTTCACAACATCCGCTGATAGTCCCACAATTATTTACAAATGCTACGACGGAAATGTGTACAGAACATTTTTCCCGAACGGCGGTGTACAATTACAGAATTCGCATATCCTACAAGATCCGCGTAATATTGAGCGGGATGCCCTTTTGCCCATTTGACATTGTTGGAACCAGTGTGTTTGCAAAACGAACACGAACATAATCGTGGTCCGGAAGGCCAAACGAAAAATTTCGAACCAATTCGCACAAAACGACCTGCATCTGAGATATGAGGCGACTAAAACGCCATCTGCATCGTGCCAAGGGTAAGCATCGTAAATAGACTTGCGAAAGTTCTCACCCTAAACAGGTATGCGGGCTACCTAGAAATGTTAGGCTGGGAACATTTTCAACAGTCCCTGAGCGGTATTCGAAAGGACGGCATACAGGTTCGCATAGGGTCCAATTGCCTCTCCCTTTGATACTGTGCCGTCGAGCCAGCGGGAAGGCCTGAATTGATGGGCGTCCTCACCCCAGCGCGACTCAAGCCTGAACATGCCCATGCAAATGTCAATGGCCACCGATTTTTCATGGGAGCCGAACCTTTGATATGATGCGATCCCCACTAGCACTATCTGACCCTTGCGGACACGGATTCTCGAAATCTGACCTCCAGTTGAGGAGATGATGCTCTCCGAGAGCGGGATAACCGTGTCTTAAAGGGCAATGCGTTCTGATAGCGGCTCTACCGGGTAAAATCGGAGCGCTTCCTAGCCAGCCAGTTAACAACCCGTTCTCAAATAAGATGCAGTACCCGCACCTTAATAAACGCATTCAACAACGGCATGCGATCATACGCGATGTTGCCGAAGCCAGCTGCCCCGAAGGCCGAGTGGATCTCGGCGCGGAGGATCTCTTGCAACTCCGGATTTCGGGCTAGCTCCAGCAATCCGAAACCGATTGTATTCGCCTAGGCATGACAACTATTAGGCTTGATCATTGGGCACAGCTTCCGTTACCGTGGTATCTTGACCTGGAGGTACAAGTTTCAATATTGAAACATCTACGTGAGATAATCCCGACCTGCGATCATAATAAGGCAGTCTGGTCGACGATCTCCTCGCTTGTTAGTGCCTTGCGCGTCGTATCTGAATCCGCAGCCACTGACCCGATATCATCAGCCTAATACATTGCTGCGGCAGTCCGAGAAGGACAGTCCTCACATAGCACTCCGAAGATATCATGGTCGATTTCCAAGCCACGTTGCGCGGATCTTTCTTGCCCTGGACAACCCGCTCCCGAGTTGACTCGCAAGATATTTCGCCATGCGAACTGCTTTGAAGGTCTTGGTGGGCAAGTGATCGCCGCACGCAAGAGCCACGTTGGCAAGTGCGCCCCGATCGCGTCGGCGAGATTTGACCAGCGGATTGGCTGGCCGAGACGATCTGCGAAGCAGTTCAAGCGATCACAGTTAGTGAAGATAGTGATTACAAACATTTCTGGATATTGACTGCCACGTATTCCTCCCCTAAGTCTTCCACTGAGTAACCAAGTGCAGCTATATAAGAAGGATAGTTAGGCAACAATTTCGAACAGCTGCTAAAGTAGCATACCTTCAGCTATCGCACTGAGTGTCGCAGTGCCGAGAAGGGGGGCAATATTCATTGATGGCCCCTGGGCTGCCTCTAGCTCCTGGCTGATCTGAGACGGTGGAATCATGCACTGCCCATTGAATTGGTATGGGCGGATGTTCGTACCGTCTGTGCGACTTTTTCAAAGATCGGCTGGTAGCTACGAACGGCGGCAGCGCTGAATCCGATATTCCACTCATTACGGATGCGTTTGTGTATCTCCCTTATTGCATCGTCAGAGCAAAGAATGCAAATATCTGCATGGGTCTTACCTCTGAGACTAAGGAGACGTCCATCCCCATACAGTAGGCTTACCACATTTTGCAGCGGCGCCATTGCGAAATGCCCGCTGTTTAGAATATACTGCATCGCGAGCGCATCTGAAACCATCAAGCGGTCTTTCTGTGCAATAAATGAGACCTAGGTGTGGGACAAATGAAGAAACCCACGCCAAAGCACCCCTTGAACCGATACACCACCCCATAAAGCTTCTGCCATGCAAATTCATGGTCACCGTACGTTCGAGACAATATTAATTGGAGCATATTTCCTAAATGTATGATTGGTGAGGTCAGACGATAGGAGCGGCCAGCGTACCGAATATCCACGACGGGGATGGCGGCCCTGGGATTTTTCGGATGGTGCTCCGGCGATGGAGGACAATAGATAAAGATATAAACGCAGCCAAAGCTGCCGAAGCGATTCCGTAGTTCATGTATGGATTTTGAGGCGTTCGGAAAATCAAATTGGGAGATAGGAGCAAGGTGGGGAGCCCCGCCATCTTCTCCCTTCGAGTCTCTGTGCTTTTGAATGCACCTCCATCAGGTTCGTTGCTATTGCCGTCAGTGCCAGATAGTGATTTGAGCAAGTATGCTATCCGGCTGCATTGCCGACGGACGCACTGAGAGACCACATGACTCTTTCGAGGTTATACCTATCCAATGTCAGACGCCAGTGAGTCGAGAGACTATAATGAGACCGCCACCCGGTTGTGTTTTGGGGAATGATTTCTGAACATTGACCACTTGTCTTATCTGCGGTACCAGATTGCTCATTTGGCTTCAGGAGAGGTCTGAAGAGGTATCCTTGGACATTGGCGAGATTTCGCTCAAGTCGACCCAGTGACTCGACCGCTGACAATGGGAACACCATTACCCATGTGCTATCAGTGGTCTCATGTGTCACGAAATCGTCCCGGTGGAGAGACGCAGAAGCGTCCGCCGAGATGGAAACGTCGATGGAAGGAGAAGAAATCTGCTCGGCAGGGTCTCGGCATAGCTAGACCTATACTAGATGTTGGCAGGATGCGTGAATGTATCGCCACAAAGGAAAGATAGATAACACTATGCTCCATATGATCGATTCTCCGTAACGACAGTGAGAATCGGAGTGCCGCGGTAGATTCTGCTTTTACGTACGGAAATGTCTTGGGACGCCGAATGGCCTTGGATGTATTCTCTATTTTTTTTTCATGGACCGGTCGAGACGCCGAGGGAACGTTGACATAGATTGCAGTGTTGATAAGGAATACTAAACAGAACATAATTAACCAATCCGTGTAGAAACAGCAAGCAAATAAAACTGTTGCGACAATTGATTAGAGCCAGATTACGACGACTTGAAATAGACGTACATTCTCAGGAATCACTTGAGACCTTCCGCCTTCATTTTCTCCAACTCGCTCCATTCGGAAAGTCCAGAGATCTTTTGGCTTGTCCCACAGCGTTTTGCGCGCATCTTCATGTGCTGCTTTCATCGCAGAAAAGCAATCGTCGCATACAATGAGTTTGCCCCAACTCGAACGACATTGTGTTGGAGAGATTGGGGTCATAGTGTCTTCGCTTTACATGCCACGGTGTGCGATGCGCTACAGCTGGCGCTACCCGAACACCCCACAGAAACTCCAACACATTCACTGCCCTGGTCGTCTCCAAGAAGCGAAGACCCTGGATCAAATCGATTTTCTCGGCGTCGCTCAGGTAACTTGGCGTGATCCTGTTTCATTCATGAGATGGCTGGCACACTCGGTAGAAAGTGGTTGGAAGAATCTGAAATAATGAGATACTTCAACCTGCGCTACATCGTAGTCACTGCATTCAGACCCCCCCATAGGCACAGATGTGCCCACCTTCACCGATCCCCGCCTACGGACTGCCCACCCAAGCCGACGTTGGTCTACCCTAATAGGCATCGGCCAACGTTGGTCTAGCATCCCTACCGAGGCAAAGCCTGCCCACCTTGGTAGATCTTCGCCGACAATGGTGTGTCTATCTTGGCCAACCTTGGTCAACCTTGGCTGACCTGGGTCTAGGTTGGTGTTGGTTGGAATGGCTGGATGGGTACAAACCATGTCAGATATTGAATTTGGCTAACTAGGCTTAGCTAGGCTCATCGGCCCACGTGAGTCTGTGTGCCTAATCCAGTGGGAATACCTAGACCAACCTTGGCAGGGATGGGCAGATGGATGGGCAAGGGTCGGCACACTGGTCTGCCTACACATCTGCCTATCAGGATCTGGCAGACCTGTGCCTATGGGGGGTCTGAACGCAGTGAGTGCATGGGTTCTCGCGTACAATGCCTTCAGTAATGGGTCAAGCCGTCCATATTGTTATTGAAATCGCGCAGAGATAGAATACGGACAATGAAGGACAAAATGAGCGGCATGAAAATGAGAACGTAAAAATAAAAATCGCACTCTGTGAAGGCTCGATCCCGAGTTGAACGGGTATCCCAGCTATACTTGTTCTGTCCTGGACGAATTAATTGAAAGCAGGTGCGGTACAACCGCTATCAAGCCGTTCCTTCACTGATTCTGTCAGCGATTGAGTTCTGCAAAATCGTTGCGCAAGACAAACCGAACACGATCCCGCCTTCAAAAGAGCAAGATGGGCAGAGGTAGGCAGAGAAGGAACATGTCCTGCCACGCGTAAGAGAAATTAGTACCGCGGGGGAAAAAAATGTGCTACAGACATCCTAGGGCTCGACCCCACAGAGTTGAACGGGCTTCCCTCGGAATATTGCACCATTTCCATATATACAGTGAGGGTGCGGTCCAACCGCTTTTGAGCCGTCTCCAGCATACATCTGTCCTCGAAGTTAACACAGATTCAGTTCGAGGGATTCCTGTTGAGTCGTACCTCATCGCGTCGTGCTAGGCCTGACCACACACCCACAGATTAGGGGGCGAAGAAGATCTGTAATGTAGAGCTGAACCCAGCATGCTTGGGGAAAAAAGGCAATTTTCACGCACCTCGCGTAGGGCTCGACCTGGGACCAAGAGTCGAACGGAGTTCTCTCGTAACCTGATGGGACAACGAATGAAGAGAGGGTGCGGTCCAACCGCTATTGAGCCGTTTCCTGTCTGCTTGCGTCATCGGGTCAGTGAGATAAGTGCTAGAGCTAGATTCGCACCTCATCGCGTCACAGGTGGTCCAACTAGAATACTGGGCGCACAAATTCAGCTTATTTGTGTAGAACCTTCCTGGAAAGCATGGGATTTAGTATTTGTCCGAAAAACAAAGACTTGAATTCAAAGCCAAAGCTCGACCTCGAGTTGAACGGGTGTCCCTGCATTATTTGCGCCGGGGGAGTCGGTAAATTGAATGCAGGTGCGGAGTCCAACCGCCATCGAACCGATATTACTCTGAATGCGTCCTCGTCCAAGTCAGTGAATTTTATAAACTGCCCCACAGCTCGTGGCGTCCCACCAAGCATGGCCACAAACCCACAGATTATATAGCCTTCGGACTGAGCGATGTAGAAGGAAGAATTCTAATATGTGGAGAGTTGCTCGGGTAGAGCGTACGGGGAATGTATCATAATTCAGACCAAAAAAAAAGATAAAAAGAAGATAAAAGAATTTGCCTTTTACATCGAAAAGGGCTCGATCCCGAGTCGAACGGCCTTCCCTCAGAAGGCCGGTGTTAAAGGCAATGAGGAGAGGGTACGGTCCAACCGCCATCGAGCCGACGTTAGTCTAGAGCTGTGCTGCAACTCATTTCCTTTGACTCCCGATCAGCGAGGCGAGAATGCACCCAAAATGCAAGATATTGATATTTGCAGTTGAGATTGATTCGGGGGAAAGAGTACTTACAGAATTCCGGGCAATAGTAACCCATGCAGAGAAAAAATCAATCAGCTGCAGCCACGAACGCTCCGACGAAGTGAGGAGAGAAAAAAACAAATACACGCGAATGTAAGGGCTCGATCCCGAGTCGAACGGTTGCCCCCTGCGAATAATCATTGGTGTCCCTCTATGGAGTGAGGGTGCGGCCCCAACCGCTATCGAGCCGACGTCAAGCTCGATCTACCGTTGAATAGTTTCTGTTGTATTTAAGTCAATGCGACAAAGAAGTGCAGTGGGACGGGCGTACTCCGAGTCAGGGAAATAATGCTGAGGTACGCAGATATAAATTCATCCCCTACAGTAGGTTTCACCGCAGTAGTGTGCCTGCGATGAGGGGAGGGAGTCAGTGTGAGGAACCTGAAAAAAAAACCCCGACTTCAAATGGCTCGACCCCGAGTCGAAGGGCTATCCCCTCAGATAGCAGCGGATTGGCAAATGAAGAGAGGGTGCGGTCCCACGCCATACTCATCTATGAATCAGCCTCTGCATTGACCATCGTGTATCAGATTCCTTACAAACTGGCCCACCGATGAGCTGTGTTTCGATCGAAAAGAACCGTGAATTTAACGGATCGGAATCGAGAGCAGCTGGCAAAGTATAAAGGAGGTCGGGACATGGGTGAGAAAGGAACTTGTCAGTCGGTCTGAAAATGAAAGGAAAAAAAAAAAAAATCGACACCCCGAGTGGAACGGGTCTCCTACCATTATTTGTCTCGGACGAGATTTCTGAATTGATCAAGAGGCAGGTGCGGTCCCACCGCCATCGAGCCGATAGAAGCCTGAATCTGTCCTTCAATTCATTAGAAGAGGCTAAGCCGCATAGCATGGTGTCCCACCGAGCCCTCAGCATACATAGAAAGAGAACTGGGGGAGGTGTTGCAGTGGATGAGCGAAAATTAGTAGGTAGACACTGCATTCTGCAGAGCAGATCGTCAGAATGGACATCTGGTCTCTCATAGACAAAGGCTACAACGATTTTGGTGCTCGTGCCTCACATGTTGTAATGGACATCGGCCTTCATGGTGAATCAGTAATCGGTGAAGCCTGGGGATAGACGATCGGATTGGCCACGGCACCTGAAGAGAGAACACCTATTGGGAGTGAGGTTGGGGCGAGGAGGAAAAAGTCACTTCAGGGCTCGACCCCGAGTCGAATGAGATAACCTGCAGGAATTCGTGGTCTACAATGTACATCCATTTAATGCAGGCGCGGTCCCACCTATCGAGCCGGTTCTTGCTTGCTTGGGTCCCTGGGTTAGTCATTCTGAAAAGAACAAGTTAATCGCGGCCAGGGAATCACCCGAGAATCGTATTCTTCCGGGAAATGCTGATGTCCATTATCGGCATTATCGGCTCCGAGGATGACGGAGTCAACCGCGTCACACCCCGTGCCCATTGTCACATCACGCCTCCACTTTCCGCTTCACGTTCAACGGATGGCAGGCGCCTCGCGCACAGAACTGCTCCAATGGCTAAACGAGCTTCTCCGGCTCAACTACACCAAGGTCGAGCAGTGCGGCGCCGGCGGGGCCTACCTCCAAGTCCTCGACAGCATCTACGGCGACATCCCCATGGCGCTCGTCAAGATGCAGGCGCGGCGCCCTTGCTTTATCTTGCGTGCCCATCTTGCGTTTCGTTCTTGGGGTATCCGTCCTCCTCCATACCATTTGCACTCCCCACACACCGATCGGATCCCTGCATCCCGGGGCGGGTCGAGTTTATTCCATGGGCTTCCATCGCCTTCCATCTACGCCATTGCGTTCCATCGCGTGTAGACGCATATTGCGCGGATCGCCTGATCTTGGCCTCGGATATTGCCCCTGCGCACCTCGATGCATCGCTCTGCCCAATGCGCCCTTCCTTGGCCTCGGATATTGCGCGGATCGCCCAATCCTCGGCGTGCTTTGGCTCCATCTGGACGACACGACCCACACGGTGGTGCGGTCGCGCGCCTCGGCTTCATCGTGTCCCAATCACGATGGTATGAGCACCGACAGGCACAGCGCATACGATGGTACGATCGTGTTGGCGAGCGCGGCGGAAGCATCGAGCCCAGCGCGCCCGCACTGTGCGCAAGGCGCACAATCGTACGACGCATCCGATCCTTGACGTCCTTGCCACGTTTGTCTGTGTCCAGGTCTTATGGCCGTGGCGATGGGCGTCGGGTTCTTATGGTGGGGCTCCGTGCGCCCTGGGCGCCAGTCGGTCTGTCCTCTTTGCTTTTCTCGTTTGATCTTTGGTATTTGCACTTTGGTTCTTGTTTGCTCCTTGCGAGAACCGCTCCCCATTGTATATCGTGGTACTAACCCCTCCTTTCTTTCTTTCCCGTGTGTATAGGAAGGGTTCGAGGTGCTGGAGTTGGGGTCGTTCTGTATACATTCTTTTTTCTCTGCTTCTGCGTCTGCGGCGCGGGATCATCGACCCTCTACTGCTCGTCTCCGCCGCCGCTATTGTTCTCGTCCACGTCCACCGATCAGTGTTTTCTCCGATTCGTCAACATTATTTCAATGTTATGCTGACACATTCTCCAGAATCTTCCCGTCTGTTATCTGTGTCTCCCCGTTATCGGCAAGTCTGTCCCTCGCACCTCTCAGCTCGCAGCTCGCACCGCTCACTCGCACTTGCGAACTCCGCACCCGCCCATTCTCCCTCCGCACGCAGATTCGTACATATGCACAGAGCTTTCATCCAAATAGGCTATGCTTTGAAAACCGCCATCAAACGTTCTTATCCTTGGCGGTTCATTCAGTCGACGATCGAACGAGACATTTTACAGGGATACAATGTATGGCAGGTCCTTCACGCCTACATTCCAGAACCCTCGATTTTGGCTCGACAAATGAGGTACGAGTCTTATACGTGGAGGCATCTGTCCACGAGAGATCACGAACCCGTGCTGAGAATTTAACAGACACTCAACTTGTGCTTGGTCCAGTATGGGAGTACGAGCCCTGTGGATGGATGCTTGTATGCGGGAACGCGATGTATTTGAGAAGTTTCTCGATGGCTGAATGCTATGTGAAATGAAGTTGGCGGAGATCGACCGAAGGCCCACAAATTCGTTGACAGACATCTCGACAATTGAGGTTCATACTCCCTTATTGAAAGTAAGAAATGGCAATGTCATGATTCATGAAGCCGTGTATCAGGTTTGCGACTCTTTGGAGAGATGTGAGTCCCGTTTCATCCACCATTACTCATCGCCCATTTCAACTTCGCGAGGATAATTTGCGCACCGCTGATGCCGGAAGGCATCCACGTCGCCGGCGCGCTTCTTATGATGGATTTATCCAGACGGAAATAATACCAAGTTCAGACCATCAAGGATGCTGAAGTAGCTGTGGTCCACTGCGTCACAGAGTCGCGATTTGCTTGGCAACCTTAAGAACTGATCATCAAAAAAAATGTGTTCGAGATTCCAGGACTCGACCCCGAGTCGAACAGGTGTCCCTCAGAATCCTACTTTTGAAGAATAATGAAGAGAGGGGGCGGTCCAACCGCTATCGAGCCGTTGCTAACTCCCATCTCTCTCCTTAAATAAATGGGCGATTTCGTTGTGCAAAATCAAGATGCGCAGACACCAGACGAGACAGGACTGAAATGAGGTGCACCTAATTGCATCCCAGCAAGCATGGCCCCACACTCAGTGATTAACCTTCGGACTGAACAAGGTATGTAGACGAAAGAACGTCTTCAGCGGCACTTGTGTAGAGCCCTCCTGGAATGCATAGAAATTTAGTACGCTGCGAAAAAAAAAGAATGGAATGAATACTCATCAAGGACTCGACCCCGAGTCGAACGGGCATCTCTCAATATCCTTATTATTATTTAATATGAAGTGAGGTGCGGTCCCACCGCTACCAGGCCGTTCCTAGCGCGCATGCGTCCTCGGGTAAGTGAGTGTGAAAGTACTCTCGCAACCTACGGCCCCGTGGAACCGGGACTGGACGGCAGAATTCAATGCGTATGCTGCCTTGGATTTGAGTCAGTAATCAAGAACCAGGGAGATTAGAGTACGAAATCAGGGAGAATACTATGAATTTCAATGAAAATTAAACAGGAACAAAGAAAATTAAAAAGCCGCGACCTCGTCTTCTTACGGCTCGACCCCGAGTCGAACGCGTGTCTCAGCTTTATTTGTGCAATCACAGAAAATTGAAGCAGGTGCGGTCCCACCGCTATCAAGCCGTCTCCTGTTTCCTGTGATTTCTGTATTACCTCGCGTAATTAGGGGTTCCAGAACAAGTGGTATTTGATACGCACCGCTGGCAAGCTGCCTTGCGCTAGAAAGAACAGGCAGCTTGCGTCCTGGATCGGACTAGGCAAAAAAAAGTTGCAGAATACCCACGAGCTGGCTTTTGTGTTAGAGGTGAGAGGGGGATGGTTTCCAGGGAAGAAAATGTGTGGAACATGGTTCCATACCCCGAGTCAAACGGGTATCCCCCAAAATCCGACACTGATAGCCAAATAATGAAGCGGGGGTGCGGTTCAACCACTATCGAGCCGATACTAGTCTGTATGTGTCCTTGGGTAAGTTAGCGTGAAAGTGATAGATCAGCTCAACTGCACCGCATCGTAGTGGAACCCAGATCGTCGAAATAGGCACCTTCCTTTAATTTGATTCCTTAATAAATTAAATTAATGATGCCTTGGGGGATGGAATCAGTGGAAGGAACGAGTTTTGAAGAAAAATTAAAAAGAGCATGACTTTGGTTTATTCTAAGGCTCGATCCCGAGTCGAACGGGTGTTCTCTGGGAATAATCCGTCTTCCACCGATGGAGTGAGGGTGCGGTCCAACCGCTATGAAGCCGCTTCTAGTTCTTATCAGCCTTCGAATGAGTGAGCAAGTTAATTCCGCAAAATCAAGACGCACCAGTCCACCGACAAGAACTGGGTCTTTAACGAATCTCATTCGGCTTCGGCACGAATAAGAAGAGGGAGGGTACAGGTCAAAAGAAGCGACTAGGATGAAAAACACACCGAAATCAAGACTCGGCAAGCCAACGCTCGACCCCGAGTCGAACGGGCGTCCTGCACATCGCTGCAATTTTCTACAAGAAATGCAGGTGCGGTCCAACCGCTATCGAGCCGTTCCACCTTCCATCCCCGTGCAAGCCAGTGAATCTCAACAGAAAGACACATACCCCACCGCATCCCAGCCAGACCCCACTCCCAATTTTTAGCCCGCGAACCAGCTAAAAGAGAAATACTTATGTAGAGCCTCCTGTATAGGAATTTGGTCCGATGAAAAAAATAAATGCTGAATGGCTTGCGAAGGGCTCGACCCCGAGTCGAACGGGGTTACCTCGGAATACTCCATCACTATCATGAAGTGAGGGTGCGGTTCAACCGCCACCGAGCCGATATTAACCTGCAAACGTCCTCGGGTAAGTTAGCCCGAAAGGGACGAGATGACACTGGGGCAAACAAGGATGCATGTCAATCGACATGCCGTTCTTGCATCCATTTCGCATATGGTGTGACAGATTCTCATCTCTTTTAGGGGTCACTGTTTCACATGTATTCGTCTCGGAAGAGCCGTTCAGCAGCTGTTGGCCCTCATAAAGTCGGACTACAAGCTCTTCTCGCTCCCTGAATTTTGCCCGCACCCGCAAACCTCGCTCTTCAATTTTTCGTCAAGGATCAAGTCAGCTCTGGCCGCTTGTATCTCTCAAACTCACTTCTGATGATACCTGTCACCATTTCTCCTCGCACTGCGTCGACGTAGTGTTTATCCTCCCCGTATAGTATAGCGTGCAATTCATTATTTCTGCATCCTATCCTGCGGGATATTCTGGTTGATATTGTGACAAGTATCCATCAAACGCGTACAGACCGATCTCTACGGCGACTCTACGGTAGAATCACATGGTCTACGTAGCTCTATGTGGCTCTATGGCTCTATGGCTCTATCGATCTACCGGTTCTACGGGCCGCTATCATAGAGGGTACATGCTATGCTCTACGGATTCTCTGTATGTAGTACTATGTAGGCAAGTTGGGAGGGGATATGATACTCGCGTGGTCCACAGGCTGAACTGCGAGTTTACGGAAGACAAACATGTAGCATTTTGGTTATCCTTACAGAATCCTACAAGCTGCCAACCAAGCACAACATCCACTACATTTTGATGGCCCCTCGGCCAACTTGGACCGAGGTCGGCTGAGGTTGGCCGAGGTTGGCCGAGGGGCTCGACCGGGTTGGTCGAAGCCCTCGGCCAACCTCGACTAACTCGGTCGAGCCCCTCGGCCAACCTCGGCCAACCTCAGCCGACCTCGGTCCAAGTTGGCCGAGGGGCTATCAAAATGTAGTGATCATTCCAGGGGGTCAATCACACAAAACGCTGGCAATCTACTGGCCGGCCGGACCTCCAGTGTTTCCCGGATGCAATGTGAGCGCATCTGGTCCGACCTCCTCGGAGGCTCGGATAATCCTCGGACCCAACTTGTCAAAGACTCGGCTCCCCCATCCCCAATATTAATGATCTCCTTCGATGGCCGTGATTCCCGGTAACGTAAGTCACGGGCCTGGTTTTGAGTTTTTGCAGTAAATCACATTTTCATCCGCAGTTTTTGCGTCAGCAGTGATGTGTTGATCCAAGAGTGAAAACATTCAAATCTAGTGCCTTTAAAAAGTCCTCGGCTGTAGTATATGTAGCACTCTCAGGCCTGCCAGCAAGATCAGTCGGTAATGATAAATAGCCTGTTCCATCCGGGCTTCTTCTCAATATATGTGAGAGCTGCTGAGCCCGGCACTTGATTAACTAATGGCAGAGCTGGGGAAATTCATCTGATGGATACAATGGAAGTCTCAGTGAATGAGTTTCTTCCCGTCGATGTCCGGCATATTGATTGCTCCTCCCATTCGCTGTCCATGAGATCAAGTATTTTTGTTCAACAAGTTCTGATCTCTTCTCTATGCCCATAGTCGTTGACCCCGGCTGTGCCGGGACTCAAGCCGACCAAAGTTCGGGCGAGGGTCCCGAGCGTGGCTTTTGTGATTTCCAATCATCCTGGGTGGGACTCTGAAGCTTCCTCTACTCGAGGTTATCAGAAGTATCGAAGGTGCCCAGCACTTGTCACAAAGGCTAGAGCCAGCCAGCTACCAGGTTTGATTTTTGTCGTTCGCAGGCATGATGGCCTCTTGCATTGACTCTACTTGTAACCTATGCTTCGGACGCCTTCGACCCCCCTTGTTTCTGTTCGCACCAACCTGTAGAATCAGTTAATTACACCATCTCAAAGACCCCTGCGATTTTGCCGCTCCCTCCGAGTCCTCGACGCGACCCATCGATCTCTCGGCCGCATTCACCTCGCAGCGTTGCTGTGTCTATCCACACGCAGACTCTCCCATTAGGCCAGAAACACGTTCTCTGGACCGATGGCGATCTCTAT
Organism: Mycena leptocephala; assembly: GCA_029378395.1. NCBI lineage: Eukaryota > Fungi > Basidiomycota > Agaricomycetes > Agaricales > Mycenaceae > Mycena > Mycena leptocephala. The sequence continues at coordinate 39,601 of JARJLF010001739.1, read as the reverse complement.
CTACATTCTGACCGCAAATCCGACCCGACCGGAGCCGCGAAAGTCCTGTTAGAAGCAAGGTACGCGTTGACACATTACTCCGGACCCAAACAAAGAACATGCAGTTACATACTTTCGCAAATCTTCACATGCGATGCTGGTGCAGTGAAAGAGATCTCATCCAGAGCGTCATCCCGCATATGCGCATTCGTGCTACAGGACCCAGGGTTAGGGCGCCATTAGCAACCGAACGCGCGGCACGAAGGTCTGTGGGTAAGACAGCGGGCAGGTGCGCTAGATGGAGATGGATGCCTGTGGCCTACAGCGTTGGGTATCATCGCGAGACGTCGGGGCGAGCAACCTTGAGCGAGTGGGCCGGCACTAGCTATTTTCAAATCGCGCGCTGCGGAAGAAAGAAAACTGAACAGAGCATGGCCGTGGTTACCATGACTCGGAATTTCAGCACGGGAAAGCGAGGACGGTAGACTTTCACCGAGGAGTGTTCATAAACAAAACATATTAGGAAGCTTGCGGTCCAGAGTGCACGACAACGGGCCTGCGAATTTATTTTTATTTTCGACAGGGGTCCTCGGAAGGAGGGTCAAGGAAGCTGGGGGCAAAAAGCGGAAAAAAGGAAAACGTAGTGATGATGAGCGTTAATTAATTCTCAGCTTGTCCCTCATCCTGTCCCGCCACGCTGATCGATAACTGGCCATCACTTGAGCTCACGACGCCGCATTATGAACTCATATGAATTTTTCACACTTCGCACGAAGGGGGAAGTGCGATCACAGGAGTACCAGTCGCCAGGCACATCATACAGCATCGTTTGTACGATATCTTACATCACCAATTTCCAGGCACATTCACCACAGTTGAGATTCAAAGTACGGAACATGGGAACACATTGTAGCGCCCCAGGCACAGAAGGTCTGTACCCGACTCGGACCGGCGGTGTCTACTTCGGGCTCACTATAGGAACATAGACTCATTTCTAACTGAGAGGCTAGTCCTTAGTGTTAGGTTCGGGTCGGGCTTAAAAGCCCGGGCTTGGGTAACCCTAGCTCTACCTTGGGTCCGGCCTGGGTCGGGCTCAAAAGCATGGTGTCACTATATAGTGCATGTACACCGGAGTAATCCGTGGAACCGTCGCTTGTGCCCCCCCCCCTCCCCCGCTGATTATGGCCCGAAGGGGATTCAAGTGACTCATAGGCCTCTTATGATACTTACGATACTTACGATACTTACGATACTTATTTCTTTACACCTAGGCTCATCGAGGTATCCTTACCTAAGTCTATTTTATACGTAAATGAATATCACATTGTTAATTGTTAAATCCCCGTATTCCCTGATGTCCGTGTTCACTTTCCGGACCGTGTTCCGCGTTCGACGCATATCAAAAAATAAAAGATGATCAACTTCTGGTTCAAGCGGCGCCTCTAATATGTCTATCACCGCCGGTCCATGTGCGCCTCTTTGTGTGCCTATCGCAGATCTGTAACTAGAAGTCGCGTGTCTACCGCGGTCTTGTTTGGTGATCTTATGTAGCGTTTAGCAGGGATTTAAAAGGATCCAACTAGGTGGACAAACATCATTCCATCCTTTCCACTCTGAAGATGGTTTTCCGTCTAGCGTGTGGAACCTTAGCCCTTCTTGGGACCGCTCACGCATACGTCTGGCCGTCGCCGCAACTCGATGCGCTCGAGGCGGTACGGTTCGACCAGCTCGGCTTTAATACGCTTGGTGCTACTCTGGCGACATTCGTCCAACCATGCAATCTCTTCCTCTTCGACCCCACCATAAACCCCAACAGTGGGCGATCCGACGCTGCCGACTGGATACGCACAGTAGGATTTAGCCTGGCATGTTTTATTCTAACACCTGATTTCATGCAGGCCTACCATGACGCGGCAACACACAACTCAACGGACGGTACAGGAGGCATGGATGGCTCCATCCGTTTGCCGGGAGAGCAAGCGCGCGCCGAGGTGTGTTGAGCCCATGCTACGCGAGGCCGATTGGCGTTGACAAAGTCAGAATGTCGGCAACGGTTTCGCCAACACCATGGGCATCGTGTTGGCAGTAGTCAGCCGCTATGTTTCTAGTAAGTTCCCAGATAGAATATGACACACGGCATTCAATCGACGTTGTCCGCGCAGATGCGGATGCCATCGCTCTTGGGGCCCTCATCGCGATTGAGACTTGGTAAGTTGGGTTATTTTCAAGCTCCTTGAGGTCGTCTCACCTGCGACCGGGATATAGTGGGGGTCCTGAAATCGCCTTCCGCGGTGGACGCGTTGACGCCGCAGTGCCCAACGCGCCCGGTGTACCTGTACCGGAGCAAGGTCTTAGCTCGCACATAGCTTCCTTTGCTCGACAGGGATTCACGCAGACGGAGATGATCGGCCTGGTCGCTTGTGGGTGCGTCGTAATATTCTAACTGAATGACCATTCCTATCTGCATCGCATTCTCTGTAGGCACACCTTCGGCGGTGTTCAGCACAAGTTCTTTCTGAATATCGTGAATGTATTAAATGACCCGACCAGCACTGATGACGTCGCGCATTTCGATTCGACATTTGTTACCTTCGACAACAAAATGTGCGCGCAATTTACTTGGTCGAATTCAAACTGCCCCTGACCACTGTGCAGCGCGGCGGAATATATTGCTGGCACTACGAAAGACCCACTGGTCGTTGGGTTCAATGACACCACCAATTCAGATAAGCGCATCTTTGGCAGCGATGGGAACGCCACCATGCTCTCGTGAGTGGGTGGATTCTTTGACGGAATGTATCGTTTACCGCGCGAAGATTCGCCAATTCACCAGACCTCTTTGCATCAACATGCGCGAATTTGTTCGCGCGCATGCTCGATACTGTACCCAATGGTGTAGAGCTTACCGACGTGATAACACCCCTGCCCGTGAAACCCTCGTCCGTGAAGCTCATCATGGATGGTGACACTTTGCAACTCTTTGGCCTGGTCAGAGTACGTATGCAGACCACAAAACACATCTTCCTCCACTGAGCACTTGATTCTCACCTGTGTAGCTATGGAACACAACAGAAGACCCGACTCGCACTGTGCGCGTGCTCTGGCACGACCACGTTGGGGGTACGGGCAACAGTATCTCTAATTTCGTCTCCACCTCTTCTTCCACTGGCGGCAAGTACACTGCAACGTGGTATGGGTTCAATTCGACGATATTCGGTATAACAGGCCCCGTGCTTCTTGACCCCGTGGCCGGTGTCACGAGCTTAAGCTTTGTCGTGGATGGCATCCTGGAGGACCAGGGCGGCCTCGGGTTCGCGATTCAGGACGGATTCATGCTTTCCAAGACATCTTGCCAAGGGGGCGCGCCGGTTACAGGCCGGGTTGACGTCGCGGTGCGTGTCCCATCCCATTCTGTCTACTTTTTTTCGTTTCAATGGTTGACACGGGCGTATCCAGGTCCGCAACGGCGTGAATCCGAGTCGCATCTACCTCGAGCAGATCAATATCGACAGCGTGCAGCGCAGGAGTATCACAGAGATCGATATCACGCCTCCCTCACAGCCGGTCCCTGCGAACTCGGCCTATTCACTGTGGAGCATGAACTTGTACCAAAGTTTCGAACGCAGTTTGAACTGATCATGCTGACCGGAATATTTCAGGACCGAACAGGGCATGACCTTTACCATCGGCGCGGAGATTGACGGAACCAAGTATTCGACCACGGATGAGATGTCGTTCTTTGATTTCGGTCCTTGTCCAACATAGGACCTGGGCGACCCTACCATGGCCGAACATTAGAATTGAATTTTGGGATTCTTTATCTGGTCTCTGTACATCAAAATTATTCCTCGTCAATATCAAAAGGGATGTATAGTTTGATAGTAGTGCGTTAGCACGGACAGCAAGTGAGAAAACAAGCAAATAAGCTGATGACCGTACTGTAATAAATCCGGGCGGTTTTAGCGAGTGGGATGCGAGCTTCAAATCAAGCTGCGATCAAAAGGCGATGCTCTGTGTTCGTCGTGACTTCAACCTCTGAAATTTGGGTGAGGGACACAGGGTTGTACAAGACACGTCTCATCCCTTCAATATTCTCTCGATATTCCAATACATTTTAAGGATAGCACTTACTTTGACAGACTATTAGGCTCGAATCCAGCCTGTCTTTCGAAACTTAATTGTGTCGATAGACAGGCTGGTCGATCGGAGTTTGAATTTCCAATACGCGCGGGTTACTATAAAAGGCTAATTAGTCAGCAATGTCCGTCTTCAATCCAATTATCATGAATCCCCAAAAATATGGCATAGGACGTGTCTAGCAAATATATAAATGTGTTTGGAGTTTATCTGAACAGAAGATACGCAGTGCTCATCTCACAGACAATATTTCTAAAGTTTTGATGGATCTTTGTTGTTGTTAGGCTGCGGCTCCGCTCCGCCAAAATTCTGCTTACAGATAGCCTTATATGGTAACTCGCGCGTTATGGCATTTTAAACTCCGATCGACCGGTCTGTCTATCGACAGCATTCATAGACAGACGGTCACCGGTCTAACAGACTATGTTCAGTGGGGAAATTGGGGTGCGAGCTGGAAATGTACACAAACTTAAATATAGACCTCGGTTTCTCAGTCCGGTACGCTCCTACGTCCTTCGCCAGCTGACATACTAGACACCTCTGTTGAAATCATATAAGTCCATCCAACGTAACAAACAATGTTTCAACACACTGTCTCAATCGCCCATTTGAAAACCAATCCTCCTCCTCCAATGATAGTAATACCGAGTGGTAAAATCAATGTCATCTGTGAAGATCTGACAGGGAATTTCTGTGCTGATGGTCAAGTTCTTGTGCTGTTCAAGGTTGAAGAATTTGCTTCTAGGCCCGAATGTAGTCTCGTCCATCCCCTGTTTGGATGGTATCTGCTTATATTTGAGTGCTCAAACCCGGCTCAGAGACCAAAGAGCAGGAGGACGAACACTCCCCGTAGAAGCCGCTGCCAGTCCCAGGCCAACCACCCGGGGGAGAAAAATCGGGTTTACTTATTATGTTCGCAACAGCTCTGTGGGTGAAAGAGATCGTCTCTTGAATAGAGCTGAAGCACAACTGAGTCCTCACATACTTCGTCACTACATACGTAGGATTGCGGGAGTTCGTCGGATGCTGCGCAACTTCGTCGATGTCAGCTCGCGAAGCAAGCTTCTCACATGCCAAATGTGGCATCGTGAATGAGCAACTTCGTCGGCTCTGTCTGTTGTCGAGGAAGGCTTACATCATCTATTTCTCTGACATGTACATACCTCTGTTTCCAATTTATTGACGAAACTACAGGCTTTATGATGATAACAGCGCAGAAAACTCATCCAGTTAGCCTGTAATTGTTCCAAGTCGGCCCCCAACGTTGATCTAGTCACGTGAGTTCATGTTCAACCGGGATTAACAATGTGCAGGTCAGAAGAAACAGCCCTGCAGTCGGGCGAGTTCTTCTGAATAGTTATGCATGTACTCAAAGCACCCAAATATTTTCCGAAGGGCCCGATCCCGAATCGAACGGGTGTTCCTGCATTATTCGAATTTTTTTTCTTCAACTGAAGTAGGTGCGGACCCACCGCTATCGAGCCGTTCCTACATTAATTCTAATTCAGGATACATGCCGCAATCTGCCGCTCCCACAATCACTGCTTCCATCACTTTTTTTTTTTTTCAGATAGACTGACAATCACCTTGGATTCACCAGTCAGCACTGTTTGGTAAAATGCCATTTGATGCGTAGTTAAAGAGGATACCAGACCAACATGTTTAAAAAGTGACTACGAAGCGGGCCGTCAACCGCTTGCTTAGAATTAAAAATCTGTGAAGCCTGCGTAGAGAGAGACTGCGGAAAGTACTTGCGAGAGCCTTCATCGAATGCATAAGAATTTAGTACGCCAAAAGAACAAGAAAAAGACCTCGGAAACCGCTAATGACTCGATCCCGAGTCGAACGGGCGTCCCTGCATTATGTGCGGTGGGCGAGGTGGTCAATTGAATGGTGGTGCGGTCCCACCGCTATCGAGCCGATACTACTCTGAATGCGTCCTCGGGTAGGTGAGCTTGAAAGTAACAGACAAGTGCGGCTCAACCTCCGGACTGGGAGTTTCAACTTGGAATTGAATTCAGCATTAATAATCTGGGAAGCCTGGATAGATAGAGACTGTAGAAGCACTTGCGAGAGCCTCCATAAGATTTAGATTTAGATTTTCGCACGCTGAAGGAAAAAAAAACCGGTCAGGAGAAACCCACTTATGGCTCGACCCCGATTCGAACGGGTGTACCTACACTATTTGCGGTTGGCGAATCTGTTGGCAACTAGAACAGATGCGGTCCCACCGCCATCGAGCCGATATTAACCTGCATACGTTCTCGGGTGTGTGACACTGAAACTGAGGAGGCATCTCAACCTGCGGTGCATCGCCGTGGAGCCGGGACTGGACAGCAGATGGTTGATGAATTCAAGGCGCATGCTGCCTTAGATTTGAGTCAGTGATAAGGAATCAGGGAGGTTGAAGTACGAAATCAGTAGGAATAACATCAATTTGACTGGTTGCGGCCCAGACTGTCACGACAGGGTTCCCAAATTGGGATGTCGTGGCAGGCTGGCACTGAGACCAAATATATGGCATCCAAACATGTCTTCCTGTTTGGGAATATTTTTCCCATGCGCTGTAAAACCAACGCCAAAAGATTCCTTCTTAGGCCGACTTTCTGCACCAAATTCGACCCAAAACACGATGCCTATTTGCGTCTCAAAAATACATCCAAAATTGATTCATTTTTTTACAAGAGTTTTCGACGCCGAAACAGGGAGAGAACAAAGCAAATTTCGCTGTTTGGGTCCCAAGTCCAGGTCTTTTCTTGCGTGAAAAAAATGCCACTGAAATTAATGTATATTCCTGCTGGAATTTGGACACGAAGAGGTATCATTTCAAGAGTACCAAAAGAGGAGAAAAAAACCACAGTTTCAGCTCATGTTCCAAGGGGGCCTAAAAACTGGCCAAAGGGAGAGACATGTTTGGATGTCATGTTTTTGGTCTCAAAAATCCTTCGGCCACCGCAGTGAAGATAATTACGTGTCCCATTATCTCCATAGATGGTCCCGACAAAAATGGTAAATGCCTATTACACGTCGTCCAATGTCCCATTGTTGTACATGAACTGGGGCACTTTCGCATCGGTGCCAGTGCCACGAGCAGTCTGTTGATCTCAGCATCAACGGAGTCCTGGGTACACAATAATCTCACCGTTGGTGTTAAAGATGGCATGGCGAATTGGTCCATTGCGCGCAGCGTCGTCCTGGAGTTCAGGCTATATATATAACGCTTTATCACCACATCATTCTTTTCGACAGTATAGTCAACTTGCCTAGCCAAGAGGGAGTTCGAGAATACTTTGTATGATTAGAATTCGAAGCGGTATAATGTTAAACGCGCTCACATCGCGCGTTGACGGCGAACATCGAAACCCAGATAACTGCAAATAATCATTAGTTGACATGTACGTTACTTATAGTATTTTTGGTATACGTACAGTTCGTCTGCATTGCGACAAACTGAAAGAAAATAGATTCAGGTGGCCGGGTCAGATGTGGATACACAGGCTTAATGGGACATACACAAGCCAGTGTGGCGACGCTCAACGCACTAGATGAGTCGTAAAATGAAGTGTCGCAAGCGGGGTGAGGCGGAAACCCACCTGGTCAACATTCCGGTTTCTGCCACGAGGATTATGAGGGGCCAATATGGACACACAAATCCCCGACAAACCTATGGTCCAGGCGATGAGCTTATCGACAAGTGCCGCGGTTCTAGATGTCGTGAATAGTGTGACTTGGCCCTGCATGGGAGTGTTCTGAAATCATACCTCCGGTGCAGGTTGTTACGTTGGTTGTGGAGGAGGACGACCAGCGTCGTCGTGATCGTCAGATCGTTTGCAGTGCTGACGCTCCAGATCGCCGTGAGGAGCCATGCCCATTTCTCCTCGTAGGGGACCAGAAAAGTCATCCCCAGCGCTTCGATAAAGATCACGATGGACCCCAGCAGGCGGAAAAGCACCATAACCCAGATGAGGAGAGTGATGGATAATATTTTAGAAAGGGTGTAGATTCGAAACGCGAAGAACCCTTGTACTGGGCGCAAGTGAGTACGCCATAGAGGCAAGTCTACTCCATGGATAAATGTACGCACCGCATGCTATGATAACGGCGCCAAAAAAGATAGCTGTGTCAAAGGACTTCGGAGCGGCACCAAGGAGACGCAACGGGTGCACGTAATTTGTTATCGTGTAGTCATATAGTGAGTGACCGATACATATCGCGTGAGCGGCCTCACAGACCCTGTTTAAAGATGCACACTAAAGCGTGGGGATGTGGTCAATGGCGAAAGCGTACCAGATAAATGCGACCTAGGCTCGATAGTCAGTTATATATATTCCCAGGTTAGGATTCTACACACCAAAGCCTTGATTTTTGGGGAGTCGTCTGGGAAGCGGGTGTAGTAGATGTATGTCTGTGTGGTCGTCACCCCGAAGAGGGCATAAGACACCAGAATGCCGATTTCGAGGGCACCTGAAAATAATTATTCGTTGAAGAACGAAGACGAGGTGTTCTGTGCACACCGAGAGTCGTGTTTGGAACAAACGATGCGAAGGGGTCCATACAAAGGGCTTCTTTCCGGTGGAGGAAGAGAAAAGTCAAGGACTATATACAGCTCGGAGGCTATATATCACATGGCCGGACAGGTGCGAGGAAGGCTCGAAGCATGTCGCCCGGCATGTCAATTTACCTGTCTTTCATGACTGTCAGTATCATTCAGGACTTGGTGCCTACCGAAGTTCCTGCGGATGGTCGGGAACTCAAATCCATGAGACTCTCATGCTAGAATAAAAACAATGAAGTTCGGCGTGACGATTTTGGGCTAGAACCTTGACGCAGCGAGTAAGGCGCGACACTGATTCCCCGAGTCATCGGGCATCGAGTTATCTATATGTCATTTGGTACATTTTCGATTCCCAAAGGAAACACAAAAGGAAGTCGACATACCTCTGAACACGCCCTGCCGGATGCCTCGGCAAGCGCCCTGACGGCACCCAACTCTAACATGTGCCTGTGTATAAATAGTTGGTCTTCGAGATGATCATTGAAGCCTGAGGGCTGGCCACAATATAGGTCTCGACTTTGGAAGGTTTACCAGCCCTTGAACCGACGACTGAAGCACTCGAACCTGTGGTAGGATCACTTCCACACGAGGTTGTGAATCGCGATTTGATTGAATTCAAAACAGAGGCGAAGGCTCTGTATTCTTTTCTATCAAAATCATATGATTTTTGGCGACGCGGGACGTGCGATAGAGCCAAGCTAAGTCTGTTTCAACCGCAGGAAGCAGTGCCGGCTCATACATACCTGATCCAAGATGATCAGACTGACAATAATTTGGAAAAATTAGCCCGACTCAGTCTTGTTAGCGTCTTTCGTTTCTTGTTTCGACCAGTCTGGGCATATTGATCGGTCTTTGGATAATATAAGGATAATCAACATGCCAGAGATGTCTGTGGTGTATGTTACAAAGGAAAATAAAAATGTCCTCCATTGTTCCCAGGTACGTCTCGGAATCCTGCGCCCTTAAAGGGAGGGCAGAAGAGTATTCAAAGAAAACAGTGGAGCGCGGTCGATAGCAAGAATAAACGGAATTCCCGGTCCGGATTCCGAGCAGACGAGATGACGCCGCATCTTTGCGAACAGTGTGAGAATTATAGCTTTTTATGAGTGATAAGCATCTGACGGGGGTGAAAGTGACGCTTTGACGTTTGATCGGCGCTAAAGAAGGAAGGGAGGAACATTGTTAACCGCAGTGGTCCCTATAAGGAACGTGCGGGATGCTGGTAAACCTTTCGAAGTCGAGACTTTGGTCGAGACCCATATTGTGGCCGTATGAGCTCTCAGGCTTCAATGATCATCTCGAAGACCAGCTATTTATACAAATTCTCAAGATCACAGACTCATAAATGATCATCATAGCTGAACGGACAAACGTAGGATTGAAAACGATCATCGTATTCGATACGAAACGACAAGGACCAGAAACAGAGTTGCTGGCGTGTACGTACGAGAAACGCGGTAAGGAAAAATGATCCACAGTGCTCACGCCGATGGGTCTTGCCTCACGTCCAGGCACAGTGAGAGACCAGGACGTGGATCCAGCCACATTTTCTAATATGCACCCTGGAGTATCCCCCGTAGATTACCGATGCTCGCATGATATCGCTCAGGCGGTACGTAGGCGGTGCAAATCGCGCCCCTCCGATGGTGCTACCTGCGCCCACTATGCGTGCCCCGTTAACCAGCCATTGACGCGCTGGCAAACCTCCTCGACATCACGAAGAACTGGGCACTGGGCAGCCGGCACTCGAAGAAGATCCCCAGCACGCCCGATTGCGCTCTCGCCAAGAGAAATCCAGACAGAGGAGACAAATAGAAGAAAACCCCGCCAAAAGAAAAGCACGAGATGAAACAGAAATTGATTAAAAAAACGCACTCAGCCCGCCAATCCTCCACCTACATCCCACCGACTTCTCGATCGCGCGGTACTTCTATACTCTCGTCGCATCAGCACCTTCGGGACGTTGCGCCTAGGAGGACAGGATCAGCATGGGATAGGGGATAAGGACGGAGGGAGGCGGGGAAGGGGAGAGGATGCAATGGGCAGGAACGGTGGTGGAACGCGTGGACGCAGGGGAGGGGGGCTGAGAATACATCGAAATCAGTACTTTCAGCCGCCCCTGGCCTATACAGATCGCCAGATTACGCCTCTATCCATCCATCCCACGTCGTACGAGGGCGTACGCATGTGACTTCCGCGTGGATTGTACCAGCCCGCGCACTCGCCGTACGCTGAGAGTCTGTCGAGCCATTGCATGGACGTATGGACGCGCTGTGAGAACCGCGCCAGTGAAGATGCGCATGGAGCGGAGACCCTGTGGGGGACTAGATCAGCATCGCCCGACACTAAGGGGGAAGAACGGGAAGAATAAAACCAAGGACGGCGGTGGAGTGCGGATGGAGTTGGACGGGAAGAGATGGGGGGGAGGGGAGGAGAAAGACAATAAATACTCACCCCACGTACACGCAACGCAATCCCTCTTCTTTACCTCTCCTCTACGACGGCGTAACTCCCCTCGCGCCGCACTGGCTTCACAACGGACCCGGAGATCTACAACGCCTCGCCGTCATGGAATCTGAGATAAGATGATCAGCATTGGCGCAACAAGACGGGAAGACGAAGGAGAAGCGAGCGAGGGACGCGGATGCGGGGAAGGAGCACAGAGGGTCCGGAGGGAGAGGAGGCACGAGCGGGAGGCCGGGTGGGACAAAATAAAGAAAGGGAAAGACTCACCCGTGATAGTACAAGGCAAGGACAGGGTGTCGACGTCCATGCCAGCGGGGAATGGCCCAGAAATCGGGTGGCGATGGGTAAGCTGCCACGCATTTCGCCTCATAGCGATCCTCGAGAACGCCCGTGCAGAGAGCCCGTCGATGTCTGCCGGCGTGCGCAGGGTGTTCCTGTGAGGGGCGAGGGACTCGTGCATGGGGGGACGAGGGGGTTGGCGTCGCGACGGTGCCCATGGCCGTCCTCGTAGATCCAGCGCGCATTGAATTGGGGGTGAATGGACAGGGCGGAGGCATGCATAGGGTCGGTGCGCCAGAAAGTGGAAGCCGAGTGCGCAGAGGGAAATTCGCAGGTACGCTCCGCGCATGGAGATTTGTGAGAGTTTGAGCAGTCGTCACAGTCGTCGAGGGACATAAGTCAAGCGTGAGTGAAGAAGCGGTAAGCGGGCGCCGGGCACACGATCGTGATAACTGGTGGACTGCGAGGTCGAAAAAGAGCGAACTTGAGATGGGTATGTAGAGATATAAATGGATACACACTAGTTATTAGGCTCGAAACCAGCCTGTCTTTCGAAACTTAGTTGTGTCGATAGACAGCCTGGTCGATCGGAGTTTAAAATCTCGTAACGCGCGAGATACCGCATTTGGTATATTTGTAAGCAGCATCAATGAGCTCATGTAACAGTCATAAACAACACGTCTTTTGCCCTCTACCACCGTCTGGGACGCGACCACCAACTTCTATGCTCATTTTTCTTGCCTATGGACCATCCTCAGGTCGTCTGGGATGCAGAGCTGCAAGACTTACTCCATGATATCCGTAACTCTCCTCTGTACGACCTCGAATCTCTGGCTGCCGAGTGTCTGCCATCCGATGCGCTCCCCAACAACTATTTAACCTCCTTGGATGCTGAGCACAAAACCGTCGCTTTGAGAGCATGTCTTATTGTTCACATTATCAGCAAATATCGCATAATACCACACCAATACCAGCTAGAAGCAACTAATGGATTAGAAGATCGTCGCGATGTCCTCGTGAACGCCGGCACTGGCTCTGGGAAGACTCTATGCCTCATAATCCCCAACCTTTTGCATCCCAACACCAGCTCTATGACTATTTCACCCCTAAAACGACTACAAACTCTACAGGTGAGTCGTTGATCTATCATTCGCTGTCGAGTCTGTAAAACGTTCCCACAGGCTGAAGAATTAGAAAAATGGGGAATACGGACGATATGTATAAACGAGGAGACCCCTAATGATAAAGAATTATGGGCTGTGCGTGTTTCTTCATTCTTTCAGTCGCTTTTTCTCTAACCATGATCTAGAAAATAAGTAGCGGCCACTTCCAACATCTAATCGTTCAACCTGAGCAGCTCAAATCCCTCAATGGTCATCTCCCTCGACTCGCCAGACTTTTCAATGATCCGAAGTTCGTCAAAACGATTAATAGAGTTCATGTAGATGAGGCGCACTTCATCCGTACTGCCGGCTTGCCTCTCTACGGCCTCCCCGCATTTCGTCCGTCCTGGGGCACATTGAATGAACTGCGAATCCGACTTCCGAAAGACACTCCAGTCCAAGCCTTATCCGCCACTTTCCCACCTCACATTATGTCCACTGTTATCGAGAATCTCAATTTTGATCCGAAATCCTTGGTTTCCCTCGCAATCTCTTGCAATCGCCCGAATATCATGTATGCCACACACCGCATCGTCGGCTCTCTCTCCAACTTTCGAAATCTTGATTTCCTTCTCTCTGCCTCGTTCACCTGTCCCCTAAAAGTCGTCGTATTCCATGACGACACACAGCAATGTTCCGATGCTGCTAGTTATCAAGATGCCTTGCTCCCACCTGAGTTCCGCAACAAAGGCCTAATTCGACATTATCACGGAGGGATGTCGAAGGCGTATTTGAAAGAAGTTTTCGATGATTTTTCAAAGGATGACAGCGTCTGCCGGATATTACATGGGACTGAGGGGCTTTCTACAGTACGTATTTAATCTGATTTCCAACGTCCCTGCGCTGAAGCAAAAAAAAACAGGGATTAGACGTCGGTTATATAGATGTCGTAGTTGACTATGGTGCCCCGCGGGCGAAGACCACTCCAATTCAACGAGGCGGCAGAGCTGGCCGGCGCGGTCAACCCTCGGTGTATCTTCTCATGGCAGAACCTTGGGTTTATACAGCCTCACTCGCTGCCGTGGATCCCAGCAGCAGCGACCCGGATCGTCCGATTTCAGGCCGACTCCTCAAGTCTTCTCGGAAGCCGGAACGTGCTGGTCTGGCAGTGGTTCAATATGTGCGCTCTGAAACATGCCTTCGTGAAATTTTTGCACGTTACCTTGGAGATAAATCTCGGGAAGGCGAGCAAGATTCAACCCTAACTCTTGCTCGGTACATTCTAATAACATGTTTCAGCTCTCGACATCTCTACTGAATCATGCTGTGACCGTGTACATCCAGATCAACCCAACATTCAATTCGACAAATCAAAATTCTTCCCTGGCCGCTTCATTTACGAGGACGAAAACGGAGCCATATATGCGGGAGAAACTGATGACCCTGGTCGCATTCATCTTAATCCCCCAAAGACGAAGAAACGGAAGGCGAAGGGACCTAAAAATCGTAAGGTTGCTGATCGCGCTGACCTCCAAGCACGTCTCGGTGAATGGCTGGCGTCGTCACATGCAACTGATCCCTTGCGTGCTGTTCGACCTCCTTCGTTCATATTGGATGCCCAGGGAATCAAATCACTGTCTGCTGTTCATCCAGATCGAATGCGCACTGTGGCAGACATCGTTGCAGTTCTGAAAGAGACATCGGAGTGGGAAGCAGAATGGGGTGCAAAGGTTTTTACGCTGATCTCGGCATACAACTCTGAACTGCAGCAGCTGGCACCTCGAAATGCTGCGGGGCGGAAGAAGGGCCCGAGGGTAAGGGATGATGATGATGTCGAGGGGCGGGAGCCACAGGCAAAGAAGGCGAGAATGGGGATACCCCTGGCAGAAGTCTCACTTAATGTACGACGTAGTACAAGGTTGGCAGCAAAATAAATTACATTAAATTAACTATATTCTTCCGGAAGGGTCGAACTATATGCCATTGTAGGACACTCGTCCTGTTCATCATCTGCAAATCCGTGGCCAGCAATCATCGCCATGGTTTTTTTCTTGAAGGTAGCTAGCGTCGATGACTTGAGCTTGGCCTCCCCTGTTTTCAAAATATCGACGACCGCTTTTCGGCGAGAATTATTTGTCCTTTTCGCATCAAATTGGTGCAAACCTTCGCTCGCAACCTTTGCTTGCACTTTCCGGACCAGATGTGAAGTATCTGGGGTCGTATGGCCGGTGCTTTGGTATGAGGTGTTCAAGGCTGCTGCAACCGTTTTTTTGACATCGTGAATATGCACAATTGCAGCAGAGATGTTACCCAGACGATCCCATGTTGAATTCATCCCTTTGGCCTGGAGTAAATTCTGGAAATCAATTATTAACATGTCGAAGAAGTGAGATGCGAAACAAGAAAAAACCTTCTGGTATCCAATCAAATGCTCGATATTGAGATCAACGGGCGGCCCATACAATGACCAGGTCCTTTTCCTGAAATACAAATAATCATGTTGTCGCGCATGATATCTCTAGAATACAACACATCAGTGGCCGTAAGTTGCGCAGGAAGAAAAAAGATCTGACGTAAACTCAGGAGTCCATATGTGTTTCAGGTTCTGGATGAAGTGGAGGATCTCCATGCAATACTTGTTGCAGCCAGATCCCCGAAACATCATTGCGAGGTGAGGAAGTAACACTTCAACTCGCCCAATGTCTCCATCTGAGATCGCGCGAACCAAGACGGCGACCATAAGGAGATCCCGAGTCAATAGGCGGATATTATGATAAGCTATATCATCCTTTGGGTTGATAGAGGTAGCCAGTGGAGGGGCAGGAGCCAGAGAATCCTCCGAGGATGAGTCGGAACTAGAGGCCGAGTCGGTGGATTCATCATCAGAGGCAATGATATCGGGATCAGATGTTGTTGTCCCGTCAGTCATCGGAGTTGCGTAGTCTGTAAGAATCCGAGCAGCAATTTCACGGAGTTTCTCGGGGGTCGGTTTGGACTCGGCAAACGATCTGAGAGCGGGGAAGCCACATTCTCGCATCCAGGCGTCGAGGAGAAGTCCATCGAGGACCTGCATCAAAGCCGCAAGAAGGGTATGATAATCAGGCTGATCATTGCCGAGTCGTGCTTTTTCCATGAGCAAGAAAAAATAGCTGAGGCTGCCCTCCTCATTCACGCTCCCGCGATGAACATGAAGAATAGCCCAGACAAGCAGAGATGAAAGAGGCCGAACCCGAGCTGGAAAATCTCGCGACGTTCCCATGCGCTGACATCTTTAACGCGCAGGAGTTGCCCCGAGCGAATACGGGCATTGGTCAGCTGGTCGTGGAATCCTGGGATCGCGTATTTGCTGAGGGATTCGGGGTCTCGCTTCAGCTGATCAATATAAACTTCATCGTGGAACTGTAGATTCCCGCGTGTTGTTGCTTCCTCGGTAGTTGAGGCGCGGACAGGGCCCTGCGGGGTTTTATAACCGACAGGAATGGGACGTCGTGGTCTGTGCTGCAAATTCGGATCTCCGGTAACGTAGCCAAAGTCTTCGCTATATTTGCCCAGGGAGTGGATGACAACGACAACGAGTTGATCGTGATAGGAACGGAGTGAATCAAGAGATGGTCGGATATCGCGATTGAACTGAAGCCCTGTACATGCTAGGAACCTTTTCATGATGGGTTCAATAAGCATATGCTCCCACGTCGCGTTTCGCAGGCCATACAAAATAGCGAACGTGCCAGAAGTGACCTTTGCTGGTCCGCGCGCACCGCGCTGTTCAACGTGGATGGATGTGCTGATGTTCATATTATCGTAGTTGAAGCTGTGAGGATCTTTCGCCATCTGGATTGCTTTCTCCATGCAACCGTCTGCTGTCAACCCTACGTGCTTGAGAACGGAATCGTAACTAACTGAAAGTCCGCAGCGGAAAGCGGCGTCTATGGTTTGTCGGGCACTTCCAGTAGACCAGAGAAACAGCCCAAATGCTGCTTGGAATGCTAAGCAGCGGTTCGATGATTGATACAGAAGTTGTTGTGTTACGACTTGGCACAGCTGACGGGCGCCGTTGAGTAGCAAAACATATGATAATATTAATTCATACCTTCTGTGGCTTCTTTTTCTTGTTATACAGCTTTGCGCGCTCGGTCTGGGCAGCCGTCTCGAGAATCTGAGTTAGAAACGGGCTGTGGTCAACTTGTTCATCAAGATTCCAACTCTCCATGAAAGCTGGAGTGACAGCTTCGATCCCGGGGAGAATGGAATTATTCCGCCGCGTTTCCATCTGCTCAGCCACACACAGGGGGCAGGCAACGTGGCTTATTTTGAAATAAGCCAGCGTTGCTTGTACGCGGCTTGTTGGCGGCTTATGCGTGGCTCATGCTTTAAGTCCATCAGATGGTGATAAGATATGATTTGATTGGGCCAATCAGGAAGAGGGAGATTACTAGGGATGACCACTCGATTACTCATTCCACTAGGTCACCCAGTGAGATCCAGCTTTCCCAGGGCATGTGTATGTGTATTCCTCTGCTTCTTCTGCCATTATTTCTCAATTTCTTTCCACTTCACAATGAGTCTCAGTTGATTCTCACGCAGTTCTCGGCCCCGGTCCGACTCTTCGCTTCTTTGTGTCAGCCTCAAGTTGCCCACATTCTTGGCCACTTTCTAATGCCCATCACATCGAAAGTGATCTGCATTAGGTTTTCTTTTCCTTCTTCCCTCAACAAGTTGTTTGTCCTTTCAGTACCCACAAGGGTCTTGACTGTCTGCCTGTTCTCTGGAGCTAATATGACTTGCGTGAGACCCTGGACTGAACTGAACTCAAAGCACCAATATTCAAAGACCCACGAAGGCTCATAGATTTGGGAAATTTAATTACTGGGAGCAAGACTATTTGCAGGGTTCTGTGGGAGGCATGGTACACCACTAGAGCTCGGTCTGCAAAGGACATGTCTATGATCTTCCTCTGGTACTGCCAATCGATCCCTCGCTACTTCACCTATTCACCAGGGATATCTGGATAAATTTTGCTCATATACCCAGACTGGGGAGAACCTGCAAGAAATGAGGTGAGCAGGAACAGAAGACATAAAACAAACAAATAGGTAGCTTTAATATTTGCGGGAATATTATACAAGATCCAACCCATTGATGGAGTGCTGTCAAATATGACAAAAAAAGGGGGGACTACATACACAGAGAGAACCCACACAGCAGATACATAAAAGACAGGCAGGCTTTGCTCTGAGAGAGTGAAATTTCCAAAGTCATTTCTCTTCTGAGTGCCAGATGAAGCAGATATACTTAGATTTGCCTCCGTGAAAGAGAATAAATGTATAGGAGCTGGCTGTCTTTGTTGAACATGAATGGCAATCAACTAATTTGGTCTCCTTTGGTTCCTCGGCTTTAATGGATTGCACTTCCTTATGGTTATCACGAGATCAAGCCATCAAATCTTATCGCCAGATAATCAAAAAAGCCACGCATAAGCTGCCAATAAGCCGCATATAAGCAACGCTGGCTTATTTCGAAATAAGCCACGCTGCATGCCCCCTGTGACAGTGTCGCACGCAAGATCGAGAAGGTGCGGCTCCATGCACTGCGACAATTTTTTCTTGCCGTTCTGGTCTGACATGATTATTTCAATCAAAGACGCCAGCTTTGTGTTGTCATCGCGGTAGAGATTTCCACGGTAGCGGTCATATGATAGATCATCAGGGTCTAAGACCTGTAGAAGGATATCAACTGGGGAGATTCGTTCTCTGCGCAAGCCAGCAAGAAGATTATGGATTTTGGTGTAACTGTCTGTTGTGCGGTGTCGACGTGAAACAAATGAATCTCGATTCAGACCATTGAGGTCCTCGTCTGGATAGTCAGGATTAATTTCATGTGAATCGTTTGGCTGGAATGGATCATCGTCAAGAGACAGGTGCGACGATGAAGCAAGAGGAAATGAATCAGCCGACTCGGGGCGTAAATGCAGACGGGGTAAAGATGAAGGAGTAATAGGAGGACGAAATTGAATTCCGGATGTGAATACAGAAGCATTAGAGGCAGATTTAGTGCTCAAGTCAACCGAAGAGGATGGAAAACTTGTCGGTGTGCCTGTATCGGTGACAGAGAAGGTGGATGTCCCGGCGAGAGGCTTTCTTTGCCTCAAATGCGGAGCTAGTGGATGGGGAGTGTATCGGGCTTGTTCACGAAACTTTTTTACCGCCTCCTGGGGGTCCATGAGCCGAGAGGATGGTGTGAAAACGCGGTAGAAGGCAAAAGACGTGTTGTTTACGACTATTACACGAGCTCACTGATGCTGCTTACAAATATACCAAATGCGGTATCTCGCGCGTTACGAGATTTTAAACTCCGATCGACCGGTCTGTCTATCGACAGCATTCATAGACAGATGGTCACCGGTCTAACTAGTTATCTAGATCGCCATAATTACTGTACTATTTCGACCAAATGTTCACGGATTTCGGATTTTTTGCTCGCCGAGATGGCCGATAATTTTTCTTTTGAATTAAGGTGATTTTTAAAGACCTCGGAAATTTGGGGTGTCACCTGTCACCTGAACATTTGGTGGAAATAGTACATGCCCAAAGATCCCAATTTCTTTCCATGCGGCTAACGAGGGTTTGTGGCGAACTCGAGAGACATCGGTTGGTTGGTTAGAATACCGCCGCGCTGTCTTCAGCCGTGGATTATCGAACTTAGAAAATCGAGTGTGGTGGGAAGAGTTAAAGCGTGTGTTTGGCTGCGGCTTGGCTGCGGCGGCTGAATCAAATAACCGTTCCGACTTGGTCCGGACTTTCATCCCCGCATTCTACGCGTTCAAAATCCCTACGTCTATGCAATGTGAGCTTCTGTCTGGTCTCTATTTCTCAACTTTCGGTGTCTATCTATTGTCCGAGCGCTAGATTGGCCCTCTACGCCAGGTTCTACCAACTTCTGGCTTAAAAAAGGGAGCAAAAAGGGTGTGAAAATGGGCTACTGGGAATGACCCTACTATAGTATTTCGTTCAAATCGACAGTCACGCATCACGCACCCCCTATCGATATCGAAATTTGGCAAGGGTCACGCGTCACGCGGCCGTTTGTCGAACCTCCCAAGCGTCACACAGGGCTCAAAATTGCCTGTAAGACCCAAAAAAGCCAAATTTTTCGTTTCAATGTCGAAAATTTCGCTGGTGTCACGCCAAATTTTGGCTGCTGTCGAAATGTCGAATTGGTTTTTTGGGTCACGCGTCACACCCAGTGTCGATTTGAACGAAATACTACAGTATCCCTGCAATTGTCTGAATTTGGTGGACCCGTTCTGGATTTAGTTGAATCTGCTGCATGTCAGCGAACCTGTTGTACATCAAGCGAAAGCCAAAACGAACCTAAGTTGCGACTTCATTTCATGGTGCCTCTTCGTACATAGGTGGACCTTGGCCCGCGCGAACTTGAACCTCCCGTGTTAGCACGTCCACCTGCGACTGCAGGTGCAAGATGTGGCTCTCTAGCTACGAGCTATCTCTACCATCCCCTTCCCTGCGCACCTGCATCCTTTCCTGTGAATTTCGAGGAAATTGCTGTCCACGGGCAAGGTCTGGATCTATCTTGCACGACGTCGATGTCTGGAAGGACCGGGAGAGGAAAGGTTCCGTCACTGCTTCCGGTGTTAGTCGGTCACGAACAGCCGTATCGCCGCTTCCTCCTATGACAAACTCCCAACAAACTAAACCGTATAATCCCACCAACGACGCCGACAACGATGGGACCAAAATCTATTTTGCGCTTGGGAGCCGGTATCCCCGACGCCGGAGAGCTTGGATTCCCGCCAGCGCCGCTGTCAGAAGAGACCTCAGAATCCGGTTTATCCCTCGCAATCTGAAACGACGGCTGGTACGTCAGGTAATAAATCGCCATTGTAGGCAGTGGCGTCCCTGAGAGCTCCGTGACGTTCGCCACGAGGGTATGGTTCCCAGGGCTGAGGTTGTTCGCGGAAAAATATTTCTTCGCTGTTCTTGATTATCGTCTTTCGTAGTACCATTCAATGCCTCCAAAATCTCATATTCCACTCTCGAGAGTGTTATGTTTTGCATGTGCACCTGTGGGAGGCTGCATTTTTCAAGCATCACGAAGGCATCAATCACTTTCCCCATACTTTCACGTCTGCCACGTAGCAGAGGCAATGCCAAAGATCTCCCTATCCCTACAGCACCTCTCCTTTGCCTCACGTAAGCTTACAATACAATAATTAATTGCTACCTCTCAGATTTCAATTTTGCCGTGCGGTTTTGCACAATGCACAAATACCGCATGCAGCTCGTGCGGCTTTTGCGCAACCTATCTAATAAATAATTCCATACACGGCAGTGGCGCTGCCGAAGGCCTATATGCGGGTGAACGAATCGGCTACAAGGCTTGGTATCCTTTGCATCGCCGTCGGTGAGGGCTTGGCCAGCAACAAATCGCGCTAGCAGGTTTTCAAGGATGTGGTCCGGTATAGTGTGTGTTCGATGCTTCGTCTGGAACTTCGGGGTCCATCCACTGCAAGCAATGAAATACTGGTTCCCCCTCGATGGTCCCTGTTAATATCAAGCGGTGAGTGAAGGCGGCATTTCAAATGTGTGGTAAAAAAAAATCAAGAACCTGGGGTTTGGCTTTCATCATCGGTCCACCGGTACATTTGTTGCCGTTCGAGTCGATTGTATTGCATCTGGCATTCTGAACAACCTTCATAAAGCTATGCAGGAACATATTTAAGCAGAAAATCCGATGTTATGTGAATGAAACATCTACATTACAGCATGCTGCTCGGCTGTCGTGCCTTCATTGCGCCGCGTCTCTACCTGGGCTGTTAAGAGTGCATTGCGCGATGCAGGATCCAACTCGTAGCGAACTACATCTTTCAAAAGTCCAGCATCAAGACTCTCGCATGTAAAGGTGCCTCGACAATTGGATCTCACACGCCGGCACACAATAGGAAGCTGGCCTGGGTCAAACGTGACCCTGGCAGTGCTGTCGCCGGACCCAGGGACCGACTTCCAACCATCATTGTCCTGATTCAAAATAAATCAGCAATTATTCGCTCGATATGATCAAAGACGAACCGCTTCCCGAATTATACAGTCGACGGGCAAGAGATCCCCGTCTTTGTCAGCAATATCATATCTCTCATCAGCGAGATCGATTACGAAGGCAGTTGGCACTTGAGGAATAGGCCATACTCACTGTGTTCCGACCCTTCCTAGACTCAGCTTGAGTGTAGGAATCTAGAAGTAGCTACATCGATGGTTGAGGCTAGGTGCCTAGAGAATAGTCTGTGGAGGTCTGTCTGGCTCTGGCTAGGTTGGCACAGGTAGGTCTAGGTCTGGCAGGATCTGTGTAGGTTGCAACAGGTGCTTGTAGCCACCTACGCAAGGGGGAAGGGACGCAGTTGCTCAGAATATTAGATGATGGGAATGTTCAACATTAAAACGTAAGTCTAGGTCTGTGCAGCTGAGTTTAAGGACCTACCCTCACCTTCCACGAGCTATCCTCATCTACACTGACTTGAGTTTAGCCGCCTTACTGGGTACCTGTAAAGCCAGACAGACATTACGTGTAGTCGCCTAGATGGGGGACCTACACCGACCTAACTCCATCTGGCACAACCTACAGCGCCTAGTCTCAGCTGAGTCTAGGACGGGTGGGAACGCAGTGACTGAGGGGAGCTCGGAAAGGTACTCGATCCGCTGCACCTTCAACTTCTGAGTGGCTGAAAATTGTCTGGTGCGCACGAATGATGAGATCTCATCTTGCCCGAGCGTATCTGACTCGACGAGATCATCGGGATCGTCAGAATCTACCGAATATTAAGAATGATATTAAATCATAACCAATAGACGTACCCTCTTCAGACAACGCATTGGTAGTTAAAGATACTGTCAGAAAAAAATGAAAAATATGGCATACAATGCGTACCTCCATCATTAGGTCCTTGATCTTCGGTATCTAGGGCGAATATGAGAAGATGGGAGAATAAATAAAAGACAATTCGCATACCCATCGTGTCTGACTGAGGGATTGTGCTGGAGGGTCGAGAGGAAACTTGCATCAGCGCCTCTGTGACTTCGACGGCGGAATCCGGGTCCGAATCCTCGGCTTCTGACTCTGAAATGAGCTCGAGAATCTCACGACCTCCCTGATTCAGAGTTTGCAGCTTGACAGTGCTGGAGACTCGCGACAGAGAGATCGGTTGCAGCTCGGATTTGACCGAAATGCTCGGGGTATTGGGTTCCGATGCACGTGGAGTTTTGATTCTGTCATGAATCGGCTCAGAAGACATGGAGGGACGAGTAGAGCGTGTGATGACATACGAGATTTTCTGGTCAAGAAACTTCCTCAAAGCAGGAACATCAATCCAATCGAGGTCCAGGAATTGCGCTGCATCAGATTCCACGAAGCTGGGGGTATACATCTTGACCACATTAGCTTTTGGTTAACCGTGGCACCACTACAACGCACATAATTTCGAAAATTCATTACCTCACGGGCGGAGAGCCTGGTAATCAGTTCCCGCTCCACAGAGGCCAAATATGGATGTGTTGTGAACGCATCCAGATCAGTACCCGACGCGTTCTGAGCCAGAAATCTTTCAAAATGGGGTATATCAACCCATTCGTGGTCCAGAAATTGGCTGGGGTGAGCTAATGAATGCGGAAGATTAGATCTGTCATGTGATGCGTCAAAAAAATAAAATACAGCAACGCATTCTGGCACGACATACATAGTTTCTCAAGCCCATCAACTGCCAAGCAGGAAGGCCGTCAAGGAAGACGTAGTTGCTAGGCACGTGCTTCGAGCCATTGATGCCCCGGACAGACATTTTAACGCGCTTCTGTATCGATGAAGCTGTTTGTGACGGCGGTGGTAGTGGTCAGAAGAAGAGAGGGAGAAAAATGGGCAGGACACGTGTCATTTCCCAAAGGGGCCTTGCCGAGCCCGCTCAAAGGCGACACATTGATGAGAATGTGTTGCCTTTGATCTGAATGTGTCGCCTTCAACAATGTGTGTGTGTTGCTTCCTGTATATCCTCGATCGAAAGACGATGCTCTGTGTTTGTCATGACTTCTTCAACGTCTGAAATTCGGGTGAGGGACACAGGGTTGTATAAGACACGTCTCATCCCCTCAGTATTCTTTCAATATTCCAATACACTTTAAGGATAGCACTTACTTTGACAGACTCTGTCCAGTGGGGAAATTGGGGTGCGAGCATGATACGGATGGAAATGTACAGAAACTTAAATATAGACCTCGGTTTCTCAGTCCGGTATGCTCCTACGTTCTTCGCCAGCTAAAATACTAGACACCTCTGTTGAAATCATAAGTCCACCCTATGTAACATACAATGTTTCAACGCACTGTCTCAATGGCCCATTTGAAAACCAATCCGTCTCCCATGATAATAATACCGAGTGGTAAAATCAATGTCATATGTGAAGATCTGGCAGGGAATTTCTTTACTGATGGTCAAGTTCTTGTGTTGGTCAAGGTTGAAGTATTTGCTTTGAGGCCCGAATGTAGTGTTGGCCATCCTCTGTTTGGATGGCATCTGCTTATATTTGAGTGCTCAAAATGGGCTCAGAGACCAAAGAGCAGGAGGATGGGGGGGGGGGGGGCTGTAGCGGGTACTTTCCATGGAAGTTGTTGTCAGTCCCAGGATTGGCAATGTGCAGGTCAGCAGAAACAGCCCTGCAGTCGGGCGAGATCTTCTGAATAGTTATGTATGTATTCAAAGTCCTCAAATATTGTCAGAATTTCTCCGGCTCATTCTGGTTGTGATAGAAGTCAAAACATTTGACGAGTAGCGCTACGATAATCACTGTGGTCCCTAAAGAAACATACGGACTCCCGTCCTCTCACTTTTGTTGGAATATCAAGCGGTGCGAACCCAGTACCGGCTTGATGAAGGAACGTATGTGGCATACAATGAGAAGTCATCGTATGTACATTACGTTCATGGAACAACATTTGGACGTACATGGCGTACATTCATAATTGGCGGAACGGACATGGTGTCCGATTGATGCACCATCCCCAAAAGGAAATTATGCGATCACATATTGGAACGGGACTTACGTTCAGTGTTTGCACCCTAGAACTGGACGATACATACGTTCAGTGGAAACAGCTTGTACCATGTGGAACAAGGCTGTGCATCATTGATGTAGAAAAGGTATAAATACAGGGTAGTTTACGCCTGTAATATTAGACACGATTAGACTCGATAGACTCGACAAACCACCTCCATCAATCTATTGTGTTCTCACCCACACTCCTTTCCTGCTCTCTTCCACTTCATTGTCTGCGCCACATATATCCTCCCTTGTATATCACAACAACTTTTTGCTACAGTCACAGGCACATGCGGTAGTTTGAAGCATCACAGGTAGGCTGATCAGAGATGAACAGTGATGCATCAAAAGCTCTAATGAGCAATGCTCACTGCAGCTTCAGCTCAGCGAAAATCCCATTTTGAGTATTTGTATCATGCACGTGCTCGCCCGCCACGCGCTTGTCGCCTTCCCCTGGCGGCGCACAACGCACCATTAGAGGTCCGTGCACGCGCACTGTCCCAAAATGACCTATTATTGACACTTGTTATGATCGCACTCCCGCATCCGGCACGTCGATGAGCATGTACAAGCCAGACCACCGCTTCACTCCGGTATCCTCGAAGACTAATGGAGTCATGAATGTCATTTAAATTAGTGCGAGTGAACAATACAAATATAGCAAAACAGACACCGGAACTTGACCGGAACAAATAAAACCCAACTTTAACTCTGACTGCGAGACTTTCACGAAATACTTCAATAAGTCCAACCAAAGGCCGTCAGAAAATATATTTTCCACCGTACCCCAATGGATTTCCAATCGATAGACGAAGGAGCCGAGCGCGGGCATTAATTTTTCCAGTCGATCAATGTCATGGAGCAAAAAATTGAACCACCAATTAGGGAGCCATTGGATGTGGATGAAGTACGACAGCAGAACAGCCGTGGCAATCGAGTGAAGCACAAAATGACCACGATAGAGGAGAGCAAGCGGAGACATCGTCACGGTGGAGCTAGCCTAGAAATACCTGCTATTCAGTAGAGTAGAAGTGACCCAGAGCCAACCCAGAGTAGACCAAGGTCCCAGAAGCGGACAGAAGTGATGTGAGAGCATCAAAGGATGTTGCGCAAGTCCAGTAATTTGAGAGCGAGGGAAACGGGCAAAAAATTCCTTCTGGTCTGAACGACAGACACTACGGGCATTATATATCTAGAGAATCTTCCGTGGGATTGCGTGGTAATTCGGCTTGATTGAAATAAAATTAGCTGCCGTGGGCAGCAGCAACTGCGGTCAACTGCGTTCTCAACCGGACTATTATGGTTGAAACCCGCTCAGACTGCGCGAGGTCATTTGACATCGAGGAATAAGAGCTAGGTGGGAGTAGGAAGGAAGGAGATAAGCCATATGGGGATGAAACCAAAGAGATACAAAGAATTGCGAGGCATTTCGTTAAAGAACGGTTAATAAGCAACGAGACGCCCGTGGAGGCGTCCGCAAGATGTCGTCTGGCGAGGCGGGGTGGGCCTTAGGCTCTCATAGACAGACGCTACAACAAATTTAGTGCTCGTACCTCACATGTAACATTAGGGCTGCCGCCCGTGCCCGTGGCCACGGTTCGACGGCACCCGTCGCACGAGTGCCGTGCCCGTTCCGTCGGCAATTTTTTGCGACTTTCCACGGCACGGGTACGGCACGGCTGTTCGCCACCACGGCCCGTCGAAACACGGCCGTGACGGCCGTTAAACGGGAAGTTTTCAGATGCATCTGGAGGGTCTGATCTTGATCATTGAGGCTCTCAATTACTCCTAGATACTCACCAAATGCTTCTCTGACAGTAATTTGCCAGGTCTTTGTGGTATAACTGCAAAGTTACTGCCAAGTTGCGCTGATGCCGGAATATCCCGGATATGATAGCCGAGTTTCAACTTAGTTTCCTCCACAATTAGTTCCGTGTTTTACTCATTCCTCACATGTTGTTCAGATTTCTCATTGCACAATTGATTTCAGAGTCCTCTTAACTGAACTTTGGGGCCATTGGGAAGATCAGGAGCCATAGAATCTGTAGTGAGTGAACAGATATTATTTGTAGCTTCGCCAGGCAGGCTGCAAAGGCTGAATAAAGTTTATACACACCTCAGAGCAGCCATAGAATCATTCTCTGGTGAAAAAAAACCTATAGAACAATATTACAGGGCCGTGGACCCGTCACGGCCGTGCCGTTGACCGTGCCGTCCCGTCAAGATTTTCTGGACCACTCGACGGGCCGTTTTGAGACGGCCCGTGCCGTCGAAACCGTCGTTTCCACGGCCGTGCTCGTGACTGCCACGTGTGGCAGCCGTACACATGTTGTTCTGTTGATCAGTGGCCCGCTTATTACAATTCGGATGCTGGTATGGATTCCAGAACAAGTTTTTCACAAATGCGAAGGTATTTATTAGCATAAATTGAGCAACTTTCTCCCCTAACTCGCAGCGGCAGAGTCAAAGAACCAGGAGTTTTTATTTGTCCTCACCCACTTTTGTCAATTGAACCAGCTGCGGTCCAACCGCCTCCGAGCCGTCTTCAGTATAGATTTGCTCTTGAACGAGTGAGCCAAAAAAGAATCACGTCTTACAGACATACCAGACACGATTGAAAGCGAAGCGAGGTGCATCGATCGCATCCCACCAATCATGATCGCTCCCAAAAGTCAGGGAGAAGAAGGTAGACGAGTGTGATGTAAGGAAAGATCTGCTGCAATTTCCTAAAATTAAGATTAAAACTGGTCCGCTTTTAGTACGCTTCACCAAAAAAAAAAAAAAAAAAAAGAACCACACTGTCCGTCCTCTCAAGGCTCGACCCCGAGTCGAACGGGTGTCCTACATTCATTTGCACCACAATATGCTGCTAAATTAAAGCAGATGCGGTCCCACCGCCATCGAGCCGATACTATTCTGAATGCGTCCTCGGGTAGGTAAGCTTGAAAGTAATTACATAGACAAACCCGCCTCAACCTGCAAGCCGGGAGTTTCAACTTGAGATTATCAATAATTTGGGAAGCCTGGGTTATGCAGAAGCGCCTTCCTGGAACGCATAAGATCTAAGATTCTTGTACGCCGGGGGAGAAAACAAGTTCAGTACACAGAAATAGCGAAGGGCTTGATCCCGAGTCGAACGGGTGTCCCCACATTATTTGCAGTTCATCAATTTTTTGTCAATTGAAGGCGGTGAGGACCCACCGCTATCGAGCCGTTCCTACATGAATTCTAATTCAGGATACATGCCGCAATCTGCCGCTCCGACAATCACTGCTTCCATCACTTTTCTTTTTTCAGATAGACTCACAATTCACATTGGATTCACCAGTAAGGAGTGTTTGGTAAAATGCCATTTGATGCGTAGCCAAAGAGGATCCCAGACCAACATGTTTAAAAAGTGACTACGAAGCGGGCCGTCAGCCACTTGTTTAGGATTAAAAATCTGTGAAGCCTGCGTAAAGAGAGACTGCGGAAGTACTTGTGAGAGCCTTCATCGAATGCATAAGAATTTAGTACGCCAAAAGAAAAAGAAAAAAACCTCAGAAACCGCTTATGACTCGATCCCGAGTCGAACGGGCGTCCCTGCATTATGTGCGGTGGGCGAGGTGGTCAAATTGAATGGTGGTGCGGTTCCACCGCTATCGAGCCGATACTACTCTGAATGCGTCCTCGGGTAGGTAAGCTTGAAAGTAATTAAGTTTCAACTTGGGATCGGACTCAGTAATAATAATTCGAAGCCTGGGTAATGAGGAAGCACTTGTGAGGGCCTCCCTGGAATCCATAAGATTATAGATTTTGTTAAGCTAAAGGAAAAAAAATCCAGTGGACTAGCCGACTACTGTATGGCTCAATCCCGAGTCGAACGGGTGTCCCTGCTTTACATAACATGGGAGTTTGGGAATTGAAGCGGGTGCGGACCAACCGCTATCAAGCCGTTCATACATTGGAAAATATGGACCTAAGCCATTGGGAAGCATAGCTCAAGCACTGGACCAAGTTCAACTTTGGCAATTTGGTGACCGATCAATGACCGTTGAATGACCTACGTAATCTTTTCTCATGGAAGCATCTAATCTCAAGCAAGAAGATTTAATTCCGGGACCTAGAGTCGCACGCGCTTGCAAGGAAACACGTATAAAATTTAGTCGCCGAGTCCTCCGATCAAAATGCGGTCCGAATCAGGCGCGTCACACCCCGTGCCCCGTCACATCACACCTCGCATCTTTCCGCTTACCACCACGTTCACCGGATGGCAGGCGCCTCGCGCACGGAACTGCTCCAATGGCTAAACGAGCTGCTCCAGCTCAACTACACCAAGGTCGAGCAATGCGGCGCCGGCGGGGCCTACATCAAGTGCTCGACAGCATCTACGGCGACATCCCCATGGCGCGCGTCAAGATGCAGGCGAAGCACGAGTATGAATATGTGGCGAACTACAAGATCATGCAGAATGTGTTCAAGGCGAAGAAGATCGATAAGCCGATTCCGGTAGAGAAGCTGGTAAAGTGTAAATGCAGTGCGTGTCTTTCTCTACTCCTTATTATTTCAAAAACTAATGGAATGAAAACAGAGACAACCTCGAATTCCTACAATGGCTCAAACGCTTCTGGGACGCCAACTTTGCTGGGGGCGAATACGACGCCGTGGGCCGGCGAAAAGGCGCCCCATCCGACCCACCCGCCACGCTAGCCCCCATCCACCCGTCATCTTCGCACGCGGCCTCCTCCGCCAGAGCAGGCGGCCGTACCCCCGTATCGGGGCACAGATCCACCACGCCGGGTGGCCGAAGGCTTGGAGGGCAAGAGCTGGACAGGAGGCACGAGCAGGAGGTGGCGGCGCTGACGGGGCAGGTGCGCGAGCTGACCGGGCAGTTGGAGGGGCTGGAGAAGGAGAGGGATTTTTATTTCGAGAAGGTGTGTGTCCCCACTCGTTGTCTTTCCTGATTCGACTCTGCCCCATCGTCCTCCGGATATTGATACGATATACTTACCGCATACCCAGCTCCGCGACATCGAGATCCTAGCCCAGCAAAAGACGGAGGCGCTCGAGGCGGCAGGCGCAGCCGAAGACGAGACGTTGAAGGAGATACAGAAGATACTGTATAGTACGGAGGTGCGTCCAGTCTGCCTTTTGCGTTCTTTACCCCCATCGCACATCCGCACGCCGATCCTCCATCCACCCTGTTTTTCTACTCCCTGCACGTCGTCCCGCGTCCCGCATGCCGATCCTGCGGATGAGGATGGATTCCCGCGTCCTGCGTCCCTCATGCGGGTCGCTTTGCCTGGGCCTCGTTCCATCGCCTTCGATGGCTTTCGATCGCGTTCTATCGCGTTCCATCGATGCATCTGGTCCCGACCATCGTGCCATCCATTCATGATCATCGTTCCAATCGCGCGACGCCAATATTGTCTGTCCGTGCGCGTGCATGGGCTTGGCTCCATCGCGCCCTCCTTGCCCTCGCATATTGCGCCTGCCTCCCTGCGCGGGTCGTGGATCGTACGATCGCCTGCATCGACTGCATCGCGCACAATCCTGCGCGTGCACCCGCTCAGCTTCATCGCGCCCCGATGTGCGGCGTGCCCATCCGTGGCCTTGGCCTCGGGCATTGCGTGGATCGCGGATCGGCTCTATCGCGCCCGATCGTACGATGCATCCTATCCTCGACATGCTCGACGCACTGTATGTTGCTGACGCGGGCCCGTGCTGTTCGCGACCTGGGCATACCGATCTCGGTGTCGATGGGCGGATGTCGGTGTCAATGGCGATGTCGATGTCTATGGCCTCAGATCGGGCATCGCGGCGGCGTGCGGATGTCCATGAGCGCTGATCGGGCGGCGCGGCGCGTTTGTCTTTTGTCTGTCCTGTCAGGTCTTATTGTGGGTCCGTGCAGGGACTGATCGGGCGTTGCGCGGACCCGAGTACCAGTCCCGGATCGCGCTCTGGTCCAAATCTTGACCTGGATCGACCCGGGCACGGGACATGGAGTCGGTCTTCCGTCTATTCATTCATTCGCGGTGCCAATCCCGTCGTGTTGCGTGCATATTGTGTCGGTTGGATATCGCGTCTCTGCCCGACATCGCGCGAGTGCTCTTTATTCCATCACATCTTTTCCCTACCCGATCCTCCGCCCAGATTCTAATTCTAATTTCTTTCTTTCCGATGTACAGGAAGGCTTCGAAGTCCCCGATGGCGAAGGAGGGGGCGTGCCGTTGGACCGTTGGACGAGGAGGAGACGTTTTAGGTTCGTTTTATTTTTTTCTTTTATGTCTTGGTTGCTTGCTCGACGCCGGCGTTCGTCTATACACCTGTCTATCTGCGTATCTGCATCTCCGTCGTGCTCTTGCTCACCAACTACTCTGCTTTACAGACTCGTTCTCGTTCTCCGATCAGCCGCACTGCGCCCTCCGGCCTGCTTTCCCTTCGCTCTCCTACTCTTCCCTATGACAACCCCGCATTCGTACATACACTCACCTACTTTCCCCACCTACTTACAAGCACTCCATACCTCGTACCCGCACTCTCCCTACGCACTCTCCCTACGACACATACACATTCCGATCGAATATCGAACATGTCTCTTTCCTTCCTTGCTTTCCGTTTTCTTTTCTGTTCCTTCGCTAGCTGCTATACACATACGTCCCTCTACCTCTAACTCCAACTAAGTACCACTAAAAGACCGTTTCTGTTTCTCGTGCTCTTGCTCTTTCTTGGCTGCGTGCGGAAGGGGAGTGGTTTGGTGTGATTGAATGGGTGTGTCAGATACACAGAACAGATACACAGAGAGCAGGAAGGCAGACTAGAAGATTTGAAGCGTCAGATGCAGTTGGATGCGTGATCGGCCCGGATAAGATACGGACGATAAGATAAGATACGACAAGCTCTCGAAGGAAAACGGTTAAAAAGCCTGTTAAAGTCGGGACTGCGAGTAGCACAGGAGTGGTACTGGTATCATACTAGTACTGGCTCGGTGGCGCATGGATGCGCGTCTGCTGTTCTTCCGAGAATGCTGAGAAAAATTGAGGCAGGAGCTCCCGTTCGATCCGGGGCCGAGCCACTGCCGTGGTCGCAATTAGTTTTTTCCCGTTCATACTGGTGGAACCGAAGGAAATTAAAACGGGGGGTCGTTTGCTTGAGCTTTACAGCAACGAATCATTTTTGGGCCTATCGCGAATTATGAAACTTTGAGCTCACCGTCGAATCTGAATGTCTAGCAAAGAGAAAGCTTTGAAGCTTGACTGAGTACGAATGTACGCTGATATCGGCTCGGTGGCGCATGGAACGCTTCTGCTGTCAATGTTGATGGCTTGCATAAATATTGAATGCAGAAAGACCCCGTTCAAATCGGGGCCGAGCCATTATTGCTTTGTCCGACTGTTTTTTTCTCGCTCTTTCGTGTAGGGTGCTGTACGGGGCAATCGCTCTACGGTGGCCGAGCAAGAGAGAGATAATATCTCTGAATGTCTCTAGATGCCGAGGTCAACAGCACGACGGTTGAAAGCTCGGGGAACTACCTGAAAAGGGGTGGTTTAATCAAGGACAAAGTAGGCTGATATCGGCTCGGTAGCGCATGGATGCGCTTCTGCTCGTGTTCCTCCAGAAGACGTTGAAAAATTGAGGCAGGAGCTCCCGTTCGTTCTGGGGCTGAACCATGGGTAGCGGATCTGTCCATTTTGTCCTCATAATTTTCTATGCACGTGAGTAATCCGGGAACGTTTCTCCCTTACTCTGGAGTGGCGCTCGTCGGCGTGACGATAAATGAGCAGGCACAGGGGAGAAATTATTTCTCTGCTGATGTTGGATAATCAACAGCACAATGGTGGGTTGAATTTGCAGCAAACCCCCTCTGAAACGCAGTGGTTTAGCCAAGAACAAAAGTAGGCTGATATCGGCTCGGTGGCGCATGGATGCGCATCTGCTTCTGTTGTCCAGAATAAATCTATGCGCCGAAGGTCCCCGTTCGATTCGGGGCCGAGCCATGCCAGAGAATTTGCAAGGTTTTTTTTTTTTTTTCCCCTTCTTTCTTTTTCTTGTTTCCGGGGAACCAAGGATCGCATGGGCTGTGGCGTTTGAGGGTCTTCTGATCATGAAATTGGGGGGGGTGACCCACAGGACGACTAATTCCAGGGCAACATTGATTGCGTGACTTTGAACTCGTGCACCATCCAACATGCATGCTGAATCTGAATGTATAGCAAAATATTTATTTCACCAGAGACTACACAGGGGTAGTATCGGCTCGGTGGCGCATGGATGCGCGTTTCCTGTCCCTGCGGGGACCACCAAGTGAAGTCTGGAGAAGGTCCCCGTTCGATTCGGGACCGAGCCAGTATAGAAATCGGTTCAATATTTTCTTTTTGTTATTCCTCATGAAAGGGTATAGGTACCGATGTGCCTTAAAATCGCTACCTACATTATGGAGCTCGGATGCTCGAGATACAGACCTGAAACAACGACGAGTCGTCTTTCTGAAGTCGGTCCAAGAATAATTGATGGAAATCCGCAACGCTTTTTGTTGGACCCTGACATGAAGAGGGTGAAGAATAAAGAGCAGGTTTAGCCAAAGTCGGACGGGAAGTCGAGCCAAAGCTGCTCCAACATGCTTAAACAATGTATCCAAGATGAGACGGTGTACATGTCCGATTCCTCACACCTTTTTGAAGCTCGCTAGGGCCGCACTCTTCTGTGATTCCCGCTGCCAGCCCAGTCAGAGATTCAACTCAACTACCAAAGCTCCAGTATGAACGGCGCTCACGATGAGCTTTATTATTGAACTCGGTCAAAAAAGTATTGATTGAAGTCCAACATGTTTTTTGTATCCTGAAGGCGGGGAAGAAAACAACGAAATTGGATGGGATCAAACACTCGGACACGGGGAAACCCCGAACTGCCTCCAACAATATTCTCTTCCGGCTGCTCGATGTGGGGAGGCCGTGTACCATACACCATGCCCGATTGCCTGTGTCTCTCTACAGACCTCACCAAGCTCCGCATTTCTGCAACATTCCAGACCAAAATATGCCCACAACGCAATTGGGAGATGCCCGCAGAGTCTGCGGCACGGATTCAACCCACTACTTGTATGCCGTTATTGAACCGCCTTCAAATTTTCGGCCCGTTCAAGAGGGAGGATAGCCCTGCGTGCGGCGCATCAACGAAATAAATAAAAAACCCCGCCGAGTGGAACAAATCATTCGGACACGGGGAGTCGAACCCCGCTTTGCCTCTAACATGCTTGGATAATGCGCAAGATGAAAGGTGGTGTACCATACACCATGTCCGATTGCTCAAACCTCTACAAAGTTCGATATGTCATCAGTTTCTTGCAACATCCCAGCCGGATGCATCAACGATTTCCATGTAAACGGCGTTGAATGTGAGAATTTCAACGCGATGCAGGCCAAAATTGAGAAAGAACTCTATCAGAAGTTCGGATACCCCACTCTGCCTCCAACATTCTTTTTCTGCCATTGCCTTGATATTGGGAGAACGTGAGCCACACACCATATCCGAGTACTACTTTATCTTACGCAATTCGTTGGATTACACAACCGGATTCAGCAATAGTGCATGTAGCGTAGGATGCCCGAGATGCCCGAAATAATCCAACATCAGCAGGTTGCTAGCCTCACGGTGAAGAACGACGACATTGAGCCGATGTCACTATTCCTAAAATTGAATCTTGCCGTGAAATTAAAAACCCTGTCAGAACTAAACCATTTAGATACGGGAGTCGAACCCCGGTCGCCTCCAAACTTACCAGAGGAAGTCGTAGAAATAGAGGCGATATGCCGTACGCCATATCTGATTTTCATTTGAAGCTCTAGAGCCCCCACTTTTCTGCAGCACCAGTCAGATTCTGAAAGAAAAAAAAATAGTCGCCCGAGATGCCCTAAGCGAGCCAACTCAACTCCCAAGCTCAAGTAGGTACGGTGCTCACGACGAGCCGGATTATTGAACTGTCAAAAAAAAAATGAATTGATATCTACAACGGGTTTTTGGACCTCTGACGTGAAGGTGGTGAACAAGAAAAAAAACTTCGCAACTACGACATTCGGTCACGGGGAGTCGAACCACGAGCTGCCTCCAACAATATTAAGGAACAGTCTGCCTCATGTGGGGAGGGCGTGTACCGTACACCATGTCCGATTCCTGTCACTCATTTGATGCTCGCTAGAGCCGCACTTTTATGCAACGTCCCACTGCCAGCCCAGTCACAGATTTAACTTAGTCTCTCTTGACAGACGCTCTAGTATCAGTACAATTACTCGTGCCTCGTAAGTCTGATGTAGAGTCTGTTGGTTACCGTGCTTGATACCCGGTAGCCTGCGTTATTATGTAATCAACCCAAATATGGATCTCACGTGAGCTGGCCCTGACGCGACTTGGACGCGTCGAGGCTCTGTGGGGAGCTGGGAAGAGATTTTAAAGCCTCAAATA
Organism: Mycena leptocephala; assembly: GCA_029378395.1. Taxonomy (NCBI): domain Eukaryota; kingdom Fungi; phylum Basidiomycota; class Agaricomycetes; order Agaricales; family Mycenaceae; genus Mycena; species Mycena leptocephala. The sequence continues at coordinate 4,551 of JARJLF010001739.1, read as the reverse complement.
TTGAATGTACCTCTGAAGACAATTTTATGAGCTGTTATGAACTGCTGGAAGTGAAGAAGAGCTTCATAAGAATATATTCCTTTGATTTTTCATGTGGTTGTGTCGGAAACAAGTCGGAAACATCCATTTCACCTATGAACAAGCTCTCATGGTGCCCGGTGTCCCAAATGAGGATCTCACATGCTTTGGCAAGCGGTCTGAGAAGCAACTTCAGCGGGGAGGTCGAGAAACGCGTCGCGGCGCGTCTCGCTAATGCTTTGTTTGCGCATGCATCCATGATGGTTACATAATAACGCAGGCTACCGGGTAATCAGCGCGGTAACTAACAGACTAGATTTAACTAACGCTCCAGGATAAACGGCGCTCACGATGAGCCGTATTATTGAACTCGGTCCAAAAATAATGGATGGAAATCCACAACAGTTTTTCTTGTATCCTGACACGATAATTTGAGTTCAGCTTGACTTGCCTTCAGGTCAGTCTTCTGGCCATTTATCTTGGCCAGGAGCTCCGCTTTGCGTTCAGCCGCCTTGGCCGACTCCCGCTGGCTCTATCACATGTTTTTTCAGGTATGCATGTTGTCTCTCCCAAAATTTTAGGTAACTGGGACATGTTCTGGCCATGCTAGACGGTATTCAGTGCAAAAACAGCCCCAAAACAGAAGTTACCTAATACGTAATATTTTCGCAAGTTCCTCTCTATCACTAATTGTGCATGAATTAGCTGAGTAGATCTATTTAGTTTTTACGTGAATTGGTGAAGAACTGACAAAGATATAGGGAATTCTTTGGAAACATCCCAAAACAGAAAAATTTCGATCCGCGCCCTCGGTACTGACATCAGCTGTAAGATGTTCAAGCCAAAAAAGCCAATTAGTGGCCCATAGTCACGCTGGTTGAAAATGGGTGCAAGTTGTAGAGACATCGTACTCGCGAGAGCTGTAGGTGGATGCCAGGTCAACATTGACACCTGTGAATCGGGATTACACCGGGCTCATAGGGACTCACAAAAGGATGTGAATTATTCACTGAATTTGTGTGCTGAGGTCAGCTGAGGAGCAACTGCTGCAGTGTGCCAAAGGTCAGTGCCACTGGCAGAGAGGCAAGTGAGATGATAATCGGTGGCACCAACTTGAAGGACATGGTGGTTTTGGACAGACTCAAAGGCCGTGTTGCGTTGTATTTGGTTGGCTTCTTTGTTCAGTGGCTACGTTGTTCGTTATTGTTTCGATGCCACCGTGACATCGCGACTTCACATCTTTCCTTTCTCCCCCATCTTCCGCCCTCCACACTTAGTCTCTCGTAGACAGACGCTACAACAATTTCGGTGCTCGTGCCTCGCATGTTGTACTCCACACTCACATAATCATATCACTGCCGCTCTCTCGTTCTCGGGTCTCGCAGCATCCAGTACAGAGTGTAATCTCCCCACACTGCGGCGATCCGTTTGTCATACCAGGGGTAAAACGGCTTTGAAAAAGTTCGTGCGGTTCAGTGAGTTTTTGAAGTTATTTTATCGGGAAGTAAAAATAGAGTACAAAGAAAGTTTTTTCCTGAGCTTGCTCGTCCAGACAAAGGACTCTTTTTACCTGCAGTAAAAGGATGCCATTTTTCATGCCCTTTTTGCGCCTGCAACAACAATCATTTTTCCTCTTGTAAAATCTGGCCAGGTTTTTCCGGTGGTAATATCAAAGCTTTTTGTCCTGGTAAAACAGATGAAAAGCCTCTCATTTTCCCTCGCAAAATTCCCTGAGTAAAGTTCATTGTCTTTCATGGGAAAAAATCAAAGGGAAATCTATTCATTTTTCTTATGTTTTACCGTAGGAAAAATCGGCGCGCGCTGAGCGTCGCACTTGGGTGCGCGCTAGCGCCCACTCAGATTGCGCTGAGGGGACGCTCAGAGGGCACTCGGGGTATGCTCAGTTGGCGCTCGGGGCGCGCTCAGAGGGTGCACTTGACGCTCAGTGCACACTTCGGCTTTGAGTTCACAGTTCGGGCCATTCAGGCTGAGAGACCTTTGAAGGTCGAAGATTCTTCGAGCAAGATTTGGGTCGCAAAGAACCCCAAGCAGGTAAAACGAGAGGGTCCGAGAATAATAGACAGGTTGCGCAGGAGCCACGGAGCCACGGGGTGGCTCTCGGACCGTGCGCAAACCAGTGGCTCCACCGCCAAATTATGACGTTGATGACTCTTTGGTGGCTCTTTTGAGCCACTCGCCTGCTATTTTTGCGCACGGTCCAAGAGCCACGCCGTGGCTCCGTGGCTCCTGCGCAACCCGTCTAATGTTATATCACCAGCCGTCCCGAGGGTCGTATGCTCCTCAAACGAAGAACCAAAGGATTCGACTTCCGCTCGGAAAAAATTTATGATTTATCAAGCATAGTGTCACACAACAGGATATATTATAAGTATCAACAGAAACCTAGACAAAACGGAAAGACAACCGGAAACTAGGTGAATCTGGCATGATCCTGAATCGGGCCACCAACGAATATATTTATGCCCAGTGCCACGAGCTCCTTTTGCCGCGGACAGAATGCGGCGACGAGGTCTTGCAGAACATCCCCGCCTCACCTGTCCAGGAGAGGGTGAAATTATGAATTGGTGCGAAGGATTCGGACGGCACGGCCCATCGCGTGAACAGCGCATCGGTGAGCAGATCCAGCAATGTCGGAAACGTCGTCGTTATTTCGGCAACACCGAAGACAGACGGCGAGAGGATCAAGGCCGAGATGGGGGAGGAAGGGCGAACCGTCGGTCAGGCGCCGGCACATAGCAATTGGGAGGCAGAGTGACTCAGTACGGAGTTCGAATTTCTCGAGCGTTGGCTGTGTCTGCAGAAGTTGGATGAAATCGTCCTCCTGGGATTGAAACCTCCATGATCAGCTCGCGGAGCCGGCAGTCCGGATTGGATAGGATGGTGTGCAGACGTGCGACAAGTTCACGACCGCTGAAGAGGATATTTGAGAGGTCCAATACCTGCAATGCGGGAACGGAAATGTTGTCGAAAATATCCAGCACCTCTGGGATTTGAGTCCCAAGGGTCAGCGATGCGAGAAACATGAGCGGCGATACGTCGGGGAGGCGATCCGATCCACGGTTGTAGATAGTGGCGGCAAATTTCTCGATATTTGGCGTGTACTGAAGGATGGCTAGAAAACTCGTCGGGTCGCAGATAATCCGAATAGGATTCAAATGAAGTTATTTGTGTCCACGGGAGCTGCAGTACCGTCGGATGGACAATGTCCGCCAGAGTAAGTTGCCGGACGGCAGAGACACTTCGGAATGCATTGATAGGTTCCATTAAGGGCAAAAATGCGGCCCGTATGGTGAGCCTCTCAAGCAGGGGCAGAGGAAGATCGGACCGGAACAGGTACGTGCGGGATGTCTAGCGACAGATCGCGCCAGGTCCCGAGTATCGCTCGACTGCTACGACAAGTGGTGCGGTGTCCCACTGGGTTTCCTCAGAATCGGGGACCTCGAGCACCAGGGACAGCCGCATTGTCGGCGCGCGCGACAGCCATGTTTCGATGAGCGCAACCGGGATGTGAATTCCATCGACTTTCAGCGATGTCCAGAGCCCGGGGGAGCTCCGCACAATTTTGCGCCAACCGCAACAGATTTGGTCAAGGAGGAGCGGTACTGTATCGATGTCGGGAGCCGAGATAGAAGTGGGGAGACAATAGGGTTGTTCACAGTTGGCCTTTTTCCCGCCCTTTTTGCCACCCTTTTTCACACTTTTTGCCATTCTCTTCGTTTTTCGCCTGGTTTTTTTTTTTTTTTTTTTCCCTTTTCCAATTAGAAGTACAAAAAGGGTAGGAAACAGAAAAGAACGGGGTCCTACCTGCAATTCTGGAGAAGTCAAAAAAAAAAGTGAACGAAAAAGGACGCGATAAAGGGTAACTGTGAAACCCCCAGGCTGGCGCTCCCTTTTTCCACCTTTTTGGCGCCCTTTTTTGCTCCATTTCTCCATTGCATGGAGCCTGGGTGCTCATATTTTTCTTCAAAGGTCACATACTATTAGAGACCCCTTAGTTGGCCACTTAAGCATTTATGCCGCAGCCCTGGTGTTATACCGGTGCCGGTGCGAGCTAAACTATGTCAGAATGAGGGCATGCATCCTACTAAGAGTTCGAGTCCGCCAGCACCGAAATACTCGAAGATTTGAGTGCGTAAGGAATTTATTTTGACCGGCAGTCCAACATAGCCAAACAACAGGTTAGTTGGCCACTGCGCCAACTAACGTATTGAGCTCTCAAATGGCAGTTGCCTGCACCCAGAATCATATATAAAGGCTATATTCACTATTTAAAACAGTTATGGTGTAGATATAAGGTATAGAAATGGGCAGAATACATGCTTGCGATCGACGGGAAACCTCGAAATTGGGGTCGCGGGATGAATGAGTGTTCTGCTACTCAGAAAAAGGCCGCGATGGGCCAAATTAGGATCCAGGCCACTTAATGGGAAGTATTTGGACATACCTGGATGCTCAACTCCATTCCAAGTTGCTGACATCTCCTGCAAAAAATCCGACTATCAGCACGACTGA
>JARJLF010001738.1:0-64042 GCA_029378395.1 Mycena leptocephala | reverse complement strand
TTTAGGTAGGAGCGACACCCTCTGAGTGACCCCCGGCGACACTCCCGACGTTCTGCTTGCAGTTTCTGCCATTTTCTTCCAGTATGAGCAACGAAGCTGCCGTGATTCTCATTACTGGATGTTCCACGGGCTTCGGCCGGGAACTTGCCTTAGGTGAGGCGTCTCCCAGTCGGATGTGATGTTCTAAGTCAACTAATTTTATCTTAGCCGCATTGACGGCGGGTCTGCGCGTTATTGCGACTGCACGTCGCCCAGAGACTCTCGCGTCGTTGCATGAGAAAGGAGCAAAGACGTTGAGGCTAGATGTGACGGCCTCCACCGAAGAACTGAAGCAATTTGCCTCCGAAGCGCTGTTATTATTGTACGTCCTAATTTTTTTCTGTACAACCTCTATGTCTAAAATCTCTTTTCAGCGGCCAGGTGGATTATCTTGTCAACAATGCTGGATTTTTGCAAGGCGGAGCTATCGAGGAGAACACTCCCGAAGAAAATATAGCCCAATTCAATACACACTTTTTCGGAGTGATCAATCTCACCAGCGCACTCCTTCCGCACCTGAGGGAGCGGAAATGTGGAACGATAGTCAACGTCAGCTCTCAGGGCGCCGTGTTGTGTCTACCGGGTGCCGGTGTCTACTGCGCCAGCAAGGCCGCTTTGGACGCTCTTTCGGATACATGGGCGCGCGAGTTGGCGCCATTCAACATTCGCTCGATATCTATTCAGGTCTTTATCAGTCCATTTATGTGTCACTCGATGCTCATAATCTTTGGTAGCTCGGCTCATTCCGCACGTCTGTGGCGGAATCGGGAAATCTGAAAGTCGCGAGTGCCAGTATCGATGGGTACCACGGTGCCCATGATTGGGTCAAGGGGTTCAACCAGACTGCTGGGAAGGAACGTGGCAACCCAGCGATTGCGGCAGCGAAAATCATCGAACTCATATCCGTGGACCCCGAGCGTGCGCTCCCTATGAGGCTTGCGATTGGGGAAGATTCCTACGAGAACGCGAAGACGTTCTACGAGAAGCAGCTCGAAGATTTGGAGAAATGGAAGGCCGTGAGCACCGGAACAGACGTAGCGGAGCATTGACGAAACAGTTGTTCGCGATAAATGAGAGGCAGGATCTGCGCAAGCCTTTTGGCTACCACTACAAGAGGACGAGCGTATTGTTCAAATTAATGTACACCTTTGACAACCGACTCTCCCTTTTTGTCGCGATAAAAGATGATATCACCTAATGAATAGTTTCGTCAACAGAACTTGTTGAACTGAAGACGATAAGCCCTACCTTCATCATCTACGAACTGACACCGATTGTAATTCTCCCACAGCGCTTGGAACACGGGCTTGTCTGAGAAGGTATAGTAGTCGCCGATGAAAGCCTTCAACGCTTCGGTGGCCTCTTTGCCGTGATCTAAGTTGAAGTCAATGATTGGCGCCTGAGAAAGAGGAACCGAATTACAGAACGGCATCTTGGGAAAGAACTGGCAACGATGAATGAGAATATCAATGCCAAAACATGGAAAGACCTACATGGTGAATAGTATGGTACCGAGCTACTGAGTGCAGAAAAAAGTTGCCTTGCCAGCCAAGGAACGGCCTAGCCGGAGATGGTTCAGATGCCGCAATGCATGGAGGTGTTGGAGCTCACCTGTCAACTGTGGCAGCGGCACCTCGTTGAAAATTCCACTCTTTTCCCCGAAAATGAGGGATAATCTGAAATTTCAAAGTTCCGAACGAAAGGCGGATGAAGAATAAAATTTACCGGGTCAGTATGATGCAAGTAAGTGATCATTATGACTGAACGAAAGTTGAATATCTGGGACGTATGTCGAGACAGCAGAGTCACGCACACCAGTGAGTGACCGCAAGCCACGGAATCCCGTAATACTTGATCACTTCGGTTGTTCCGTACATCAAGACCGCTTTCCGAATAGCAAATGCCATGGCAAGAAGTCCGAGATTCGAAATAATTACTGCACGGCGTTGGGCCTTTGTGAAGAGAATGGAATTTGCTAGAAAGAGGATCAGCGAAATTATTTCGCTGAAATATGACTACGAACGAGAAAAATGGTTGGTCCATCTCGGGTACTGTTTTTGTCCGGAGGAATTGAAGACTGGAAATGTTGGCACATGAGACAAGCCGATAAGAGATGGAAAATGTGATCACCCAAATACGCCGGAAACGCCAAAAGTTGTTGCCTGAGCAGCATAAACAGGGTGAAGAGCGGAGTATCGCCGAAGATATCTTCGTAGTCAAAATCAGCCCCGGGAGGCGGAATTCCGAGGTCAGATCTTGTGTTGGGCACGTAGACCTCGTCCCGCTCCATGGACGCGTGGCTGATATGATGACGATGGTGCGAAATTTTCCAGCTGAAACGATGGACTGTTAGGTCGAGATCTGAAATGCTTAGGCCAGAAATCTCACCTGAAATATGGCGTCCATAAAAATGAATGCGTGATCTGTGGTTTCGGTTCGATGACCTGGTCAGACGAGCAGATGGGAGGTGGGGAGTTATCCATACGAATCCGATAGTATCATTTATTGTTCTGTGAGGAGAGAAGGCGCCATGTCCACACTGATAAATAAATTTGAACAACCAACCGAAATGATTGCAGATCACTCGTACCTCGTGTCCAATGACCCAGATTCCGGTGAACACAAGACCTTGGAGCCACCAGCTGAAGGATAGATGAGTTCATTACCGATGGTTCGAGATTTCAGCTCACTAGAGGCACCATGCAAACCAGTGTAGATTTGTCGAAACGAAGGAGGGAACAGCAGGGTTCATTTGGAGCCTCGAGAAGAAGGGATCGATCGCGGTGGCCAAAGTCCAGAACGCTGCAGCCATGGTCAAGTCTCGGAACAAATAGAGAAAGCTCCGAAAGGTATTTCGGTGGAAGCATCGAGCTGGAATAGCGGCGCGTATCTCCTTGAGCGACCTGTGAAGCGTGAGTGCAGGCGGCCAAACTCAGAGGGCGTAATGTACCAAGGCATCGGGGCATACGGAGCAGCAGTATCAGACGTGGATTGGGCGGTCAAAGCAGTATCCGTCTCCATCTGCGGATTTTACGCTCGACTGGAGCTAAGAAAGTGCGAGGGACTTAGGGTGATGACCTGGCGAATGTACCCCGTATTTATGACCAGGCTCGTGGAGTTAGCCATTCGGCGAGGCATGCGAAAAATGATCGGCGAAGGGTTCTGAATGATTGTACGACAGAGGTCTGAGGTAATGAATTAACGCAGCAAGTCAAAGTTAATTCTCTTTTGGGTGATGATTGTCCATAGAAATTCAGCGGGGCACAAGTGAGATGACGATGCGAGAACGGCGAAGACTGTGCAAGTTGGAGTGGCGAACAGCGAACCTGTTCAGGTACAATCTCGACGCCTCTAAGGTTTTGAGCTTTAGGACACGCATGAAACAAAAGGAGCTTGGGCTGAGCTTGAGTATGTCGTAACTGATGAAAGTAAGTTGAAGTTTGAATGTTTTGGATTTACGTCAAGTTGGCTTCTCGCCATCAAGAAAAACCTTCAAGGTTAGATAATAGGAGGAGACCCAAGAAACTGAAGATGCGACCCGCTCGGGTTTTTCATTCATCTGGGAATACCTGGGATGGAGCCAGACACTCCACTTCAGGCGTAGGTCTCTTCTCTGCCTGGAACGTTTCAAATCCCCCTCTCTTGCCGGAGGAAGCAATGAAAAACCACGCATTCGATACTCGTGTTCGATTCCGAAGTCCTGGACTCGCGCCAATCATCGATTGCTGGTCCAACGAAGAGCTGTTAGGAAGCGTGCTGAGTCCGCTCAACCTCGGAATTGTATCCTCATTTGAGAGCATAACTGAGACAGGCACGCACTGTCGATCCACCTAACGGCTTCTTTCCCGTTTCGTCTTCCTTCTGTAGAGTCTTCAACTTGTGTGTCCAGTCTGGATGGTAAAACGTCCACGAATCTAGCCACAGTTCTCCGCGGCCCTGATGGTAGTAGATAATGAAAGTCGGATTTTAATTTCGAAGACGACACTACGTCATCTGGAATGCGCCTATCTTACAGAATGCTCAGGGCGAGGGGAGTGCGGAGGAGCACCAGACATCTGAAGGTAGTCTTGAACCCAATTGAAGCTGGTCTCGATGTATCTATAGTTTGTACATGGATCGCCCGAGCTGGAGGTACCCGGATCCTAACCGATTTTTATCAAGAGGTCTCGAAAGCGTAGCCATGGCGCAAGGCGGAATAAAGCGGGAATCGCAGCTGCTCTTAGTTTGAACGCGCAACGGAAATTAAATACAAGTCTGCCTTTACCTTCAGGGGATTCAGAAGAAAGCGCGTGCTCAAGGCCGAGAGGGACCGCAGCAAACGGTAGCAATGTCAGCAAGTCTTGAGCCCCTTGGCGAGTGAAATTCGTGGCAAGTGGGGCGAGCCTAGAACCGAGTGTGAATCGAAAGCAAGTTCGCAACGCTGGACGGGGACCCGGGACTCTGAAAAGACAGAGCAAATGCCAGTAAGGCAGATCATTTCCCGCGGACGAACCAACCCGCCACGAATATTCATTTCGTGTACGGAAACATCCACGTAGTATGTGGCGATTAAACGGCGTTATGTCTTCTAGTTCTCGACCCTGTCAGACAGACATTTCAGGCCCGTTACTGGTCTTCCGGGAAGCAAGCCTCGTGTAAAGTGCTCCGTAGCGTGGGATGGTGTATCTCCGGGGGAAAAACGCACCAGCCTCGGGCGCGCTGACATTTCCTGGAAAGAGTTGTTGCTGGACCATATCTGGGACAAGGGGTATACGCAATTTGCTACAAGCTAGGGCTGTTTCTCGAGCGTTAGAATCGTGTCGAACAACGGACCTGGATGGGCCTTCAATATCCAATCGGACGCAGATTATTTGACGATGAGGTGCAGAGGCCATATGCATTGGCTTAGACAATAAAAGAAAATGATGGTCTGGAATTAATGAGCGAATCTTATTAAATTGGTGTCTTGAAACGCTGCTCGCATTCATGGCTTCCGAGGAAACTGGGGCGGTAACAGGCGCCGCACAGATAGGACGCGTAATCCTACTCAGGCTCGGAAGATGGATCCTGAACAATCGTGTCGAAGAGCAGTGAGCCGGGCCTCGGCCGGAAGAGGCGCTTTACCGCAGACGTCGGCGCCGAGGCCAAAGTGTACACGGTGCTGGAGGCTGTGGTAGAAAAAGGTGAGGCCAGCAACGTCACGTCACAGTCGCCAGGGAACCAGATGGCCGTGAATGCGTGTGCTTTCTTGACTGGTGAGTAGATGTGATGCGATTCTGCGTGGAATATTAAAAGACAAGGCCGCCTACCTCACCGTGAGCATCTCCGCACGTTCTCCGCGGCACTTTCTGCCCTACCAATGTGCTGCCAATTAAATCGTCGGGCAGGGAAGATGGTTGTCATTGGAGCGCGCTGGTTGGCTGGGAAGAGCAAAACAAGAACTGACGTATACTCGCAAGGTGTAGTCCGTTTTCTGCAGCGCAGGTTCGTTTCAGTCCATGGGCAATCGAATCTCCGATGGCCCCGCAGAAATACGTTGTAGCGCGGATTTGATTTTTTTTACTGGGCCAATGATTTTGCGCGTTGGGATCGGCCCAGGAATCATCTATGATAGAGCGGCGTCGTCACATTTTCATCCAAAGAAAGAACTGAGCTCACATTAACGCCAGTCGGGAAGAGCAGAGGCCTTAGCCTCGGATGTCTATAATCGAGGCTGGTGATGAACCCAATGTCTGGCTGACGACCTACCTGTAAGTGTAAGGGTAAACGAAAGATCCTCTTTGACCAATCCCCGTGACGTGTAGATTGCCTTGAACGGAAAAATGTGACGAATCGTTGGATACGCGGCCGGCCAAGATCTCAAGAAAGGAGACAATAAATTGAGTTTAGGCCAGAATACATAGATTTAGAGGGTTTATTGTTCCCTACATCCCCGCCGCCGCTGCTCCACCTGCAGCGCCGTTCCTTGCTGCAGTATTTGCCTGCGGTAATCAGTTAGGATCAGGTTGGCCCCAGCTCAGGTCAAAATTACGCACATCTTGTCGGTGTATCTCAGTTTGCAAGATGGCCATCATTATGAACATTCGCTCGGTCTCGTCCTGCATTTAGTCCGGGAAATAAAGGATGGCGCGTTCGTTGTCGTGGAAGAGATGAGACTGGAAGGTGGTGAATCGCACAGTGTCCGTGACCCTGCCTACGGTCGGGGTCGCCTGAGGGAGTAGTTATACCATTTCATATGTTTTAACCGATATTAATCGACGTACCAAAAGTTCGCTGTGCGAATTACGGTATTTAAGCTTGTACGACTTCTTCCCCCAGTGCCACTCCCGCTCTCTGACACCACAGGATTAGAGGTTTTGGAATAGGAGATACAGACAAAACTCACGAGCTGAAGAATCCACCCGAGTGTTCCTTAAGATGATTCCATGCCTCTTCAACGCCGTTGATAACGAAGACCTTCTCGCGCCAGTTGATATATCCGACCAGGCCACTTGCAGCCGTTATGGTCGTGATTTTACGGCCTCGAAAACCCCTGGTAGTGGTGAGGTTATAATGCACGGCGCCATCGGGTCCAACAGCGGACGTTTCTAAAAGTTTCTTGTCGACGAATGTGAGCGGGATGGACATGATGCGGAAAGAGAGACATGGACCCAGTTAAATAAATCAATTACCATAGTACGATCGGTAGTCATCAGATCGCACCGGTGACCTCAGCGCTTGGGTAACTCCATGAATCTATCGCAGCAAGCGTCTTGGCCACTTCATTGATTTCTCAAGGTGTCATTCAAGAGGAGTTCACGAATTGATACCCTTTCCACTAGCTGGGACTTTGGAATGTGGACGTGGAGCTCAGTGGAGCAAAATGACGAAGAAATGATGTGGCGCATAGCCCCATCGTGATCGGCCTCCGGAGTTTCTTCCGCCGCCTTAATTAAATGTTCGCTGGGTCTCTGATTTCAAAAGCTGTAAAGAAGAGAAAAAGATTTGACTAAGTTGAACCGCAGGACATATGGATTTAGAGGGTATATCGTTTTCTACCCAAAAACTTGAGCAGCGCGGTCTCTTCTGCTTGCAGTCCTCGAGTGTGACTGGGGTAAACAGTTAGGGTAGTGCAGCTCAAGTCAAAATCACGCACATCTTGCCGGTGAATCTCCATTTGCAGGATGGCCATCATGAGGAACATCCTCTCGATCTCATCCTGCATGTGGTGCGGAAAGTGAATGACGGCGCGTTCGCTGTCTTCGACGAGATGGGATTCGTAAGTCGAGAATCGCACAGTGTCCGGGACGTTGCCCACGATTGGGGTCGCCTGAGGACAGTAGTTAGTTAGTTGGAGAGTATACTATGTTTCAACTACTATAACGACGCACCAGAAGCTCAGTGTGTGAAGCCTCGTATTTCAGCTTGTACGCCCAGTGGCCCCAGTGCCAGTCGCGCTCTCTGATCTCAGACGATCAGGATGCTAATGTAGGAGAGAAACAGAAAATGGCGTACGAGCTGAAGAGTCCTCCTGTTTTCTCCTCGAGGTCCTCCCATTCCTGCTGCACGCCGTTGATAATGAAAAGCTTCTCGCGCCAGTTGATGATGCCGACAAGCCCGCTGGCAGCAGTTATGGTGCTGATTTTGCGGCCGAGAAAACCGCTTGTAGTATCGAGGGTGTAATGTACAACGCCCTCAGGCCCAATTACCGCTGATTCCAATAGTTTCTTGTCGACAAATGTGAGTGCGATGGACATGGCGCAGAAAGAGATGATGATGGTCGGCGGGCAATACTCCAGTTTTTAAATGAACAGTGCATCGGGGGTTGTCAGGAGTCGCCAGTCAGCTCAGTCATAACTTACCTAGGTCCGTTTCTGAAACCTGGAGGAGGCTCCTAGACCGGAGTAAAAGCCTGTTTCAGACAATTTTGTGATGCCATCTGTAACATCGCCCTGGAATATTCCTGTTCACGGAGAGTAGGGAGGACTGAGAGTCAGTAGAGCAGTTGACCCACGGAAACAGTTCGTTCTGACGTCAGATGGATCTCGAATTCTGGTACAACTGTCACTCGTACGCGAGTGCAATGGGATCCGGCTGGGTAAGAACTGATTTATCGGCTCACATAGGACTGAATCATGGAGTCTGAAAACACCACACACGGGACGGGACGATAGTCTCCTGGGCCAGCTCCGTCACCTTCGCCTTGGATCACTCGATTTGGAGGCGACGAGTAATAACGTGGCCAGTGCGTCATCCTTCGGGCATTCATCTCTTCCTGATGTAAACCAACCTTGTAGTCATTGCCGCCCTCAACTTCACGACGCTGGCAGGGAATGGGCCGCCTCCCAACGAGGTTATCCATACGCTCAGGCGGATCCTTCCTTGATTTTCGCTCATCACAGTTGCCCTGAAGGTGACGATGGACGTACTTGACAGCAAAATCACACCACTCGGCGCGAACCGCAGTCTCACCCAGCAGAAGAGTCGGGTCCTGAACGATAGTGTAGTTCCGCTGACGGGGACAATGACGGCCGCTGCAAGCCTTCGAGCCGCTAGTATGACGCGGCAGATTGCTAAGGTGAATTTTGACTTCGACTGTTTGTTTTGTCGGATCCGGACAATACCGATGGGTGGCACCCACAAAATCTTCAAGCTTGATGGAAGTACTTCAATCGATGTGCGTGTGGGACGGTGTTAATTGCAATTATAGGTAAGGATGGTAATGAAGGAAGGCGTGCATGGTGAAGAGTGGTAGTCCCCCGCGTCACGCCGGCTTCTGTAGAACGGCCACGTCCGAATCACGCAACGGGATGGAACTCGGAGGAGGATTACCGCTTCGCGTGGCGAAGCCCTTCGAAGGTGTATCTTGTGCGTCGGAAGCAGGGCCCCTTGGATTGCGGACAACGCCCACACCTGCAGGCGAAGTCTGTCCGCCCTTCTTATCACCAGGCGACGACGTAACGTCGCCCTCGCTTCCAAATATCCGCTCCCTGGCAGCCTGATACCGCGCCTCTCGTTCCTTGAGCGTTTCCCCAGCAGCAACGGGTGGGGCAGGCGCGGCAGGCCCAGGATTGACAGGGCGTTTCAGGATGCGCATCTTGGGCTGAAATGCAGCGGCCGGTGGCGCAACGGCGGTATTACTAGTGTTAGAGACAATTAGACTAGGCATGGGAGCCTGAGAATTGCTGCGATTCGAAAGTTAGAGCCGTCAATCGGCTGCACGGATAGAACGCACGCATTCTCCCATATCCGTTGGTTACCCTCCGCATTTTGAGGCTCATTATCATCCTCGTCGTCCTCGTCGTCCTCCCAATCATCTGAAACGGGAATAACGGTCCGGGGTATCGGGCCACGGCGTGCAGAGGTCTATATCTACTCGATAAGCACCGGAGGGTCCTCTCCAATCATGAGACCCACGGATTGCATTAGTACTGGTTGGTCCCATTCAGAAGTGGAAGTCATATTTCAGTGTAGTGAGAAACGACGGAAGCAGAGAAAAACGAAACGGCCTTGAGGGCAACTTGAGGCGTGATGGGGGAAAGCAAGGGGCGTGGCTGTGCGGCCCGTTTACTATTATTTAATTTTGCTTACCCTTTGTCTCCACACCGCCACCACCACCCAGACCGCCACCGACGTAGTCTCTCTTGACAGACGCTCTATATCAGTACTTCCTCGTACCTCGGTTGAAATAGACCACCAAAGTCGTCGTCAGCCCAAAGACAATGCCACCAATGAGTCCAGAAACCCAGAGGACATATACGGAGGCCTCGTTCTGGAATCCAGAAAGTGGCCCTTCCGGACGTCTCGGGATGACAGTTAAAATCTGGTACTCATCGCCGATTCGCAAACTTCAAGTTGCGGTCCTTGCGGAGACTCGCGGTGCCGGTCCTAAGAATAATCAACGCCTCAATCGGAAATCCGGTCTTATGTCTTTCAAGGAGATGCAAGCCTGTAGTTTTCTGCGTGGACTGTTTTCAAGCAACGAACGCCATCTTTTTGGTCCCCCGAAATTGGTATAGGTCCACCGCTGATTTTACGCCAAAATCAAAATGAAGTTTCTTGCCGCTCAACCCGGGGATTGGCATACACCGAAAGCGTTGACAGAATCAATGAACTGGAGCTTGTTCCTGAACCTAGACGACGGCCGCTCAGGTATATATATATTTGCGTATGATTTTCTACATATATAACGGCCAATTCTCATTTCACTTCGCAGCAACAAATTCCTCTGGCGATCATGAGTAGTGATACACCCAGTGCAAAGGAGCTTCTTCCCCGCAACGCGGATTGGGCACACAAAATCACATCTGTGGACCCGTATTATTTCATGAGGCTTGCTTCGGAGAAGCAGCACCCAAAGGTGGGCGTACCTGTGTAATTCTCTACGTGAATTCTGTTTATTTATTTACCTTTTAACAGGTGCTGTGGATTGGCTGTGCGGACTCCCGCTTACCCGAGACAACCATTTGCAATTGCACGCTGGGAGACATTTTCACTCACAGGAACATAGCCAAGTCGGTCCTCTTCTCCCGCATCCAAGGTTTAATTTTACATCGGCTGATAGCATGGTCTCTCATCCCGATGACTGCGGCCTGGCCGTCATCCAGTACGCCGTGGACAGTCTTCACGTCGAAGATGGTGGGTGATCTAATAATTCTCATCTCGTCTATATTGACGTTGATACAGTTGTCGTTGTGGGACACACGCAGTGCGGCGGCGTCGAAGCCGCCTGGCTCGCCTCCAGGGAGCCTGTCAACCCGACTGGCACGCCTCTCGAGCGATGGCTCATCCCTCTCATCAACCTCTCCAGGGAACTCGGGTTGAATCTCCTCCCCATCGGTGACAAGGAAAAGGCGCTGCGTATCCTGACCGAGGAGAATGCGCGGCGTCAGGTGGGTCTCATATTCCCGTTTGTGCCTCCGCGATAACCGACTCGTCCACATATTAATAGGTGTACCACGTATCAAACCTACGCACAATCCAGGACGCATGGAACCGCGGGCAGCATGTCTATCTTCACGCTTGGGTCTTCCAGATGGAAACTGGAACGCTTGTGGATGTCAGTGGTCCGTTTCCGATCGAGTCGACTACTACGAAGTGATTAAATAGTTAACGCTGCTCCTTTCACTCTGAGCGCCTTCCATCTTCGTCCAGACTTGAACAAAGCCTGAGGATCCCCGCGAATGAGACAATGGCATTCACTCGCGGACGGCGCTTTTGAGCGTCTTCCGCTTCCAAGATACCAGTGTTAATTTAGATCCTCTAGTTGATTAACTTTGGGGTAGCGCAGGACCTCATCGACCCCTGAAGGCTTCGCCCTAGCTCATTCCGGTAGTCAAATGAGGGGAGATGGACTGTCGCACAAACAGAGCCGTCATTTGAATGATCTCATCAAAAATCTATCAGCCCCGATATACTAGAAATAATCTTTTCGGTCATTACTTCACTACGACTTCACGCCGCAGTTCGGGACAACCAAATCAGTGTTCGGCCGTTAAAACTACACCTAATTCGGATATACCAAACCGCCAGGTTAGACCACTTCGTATGCATAGACATTGCATAGTCAAACGCATGAGTGTGTCAACATGTCAGAATAAATAACTACGGTGAAAGGAACAAAAGATGGAACGAAATTAAAATGGTATCATCGTAGTCCATACCGATCTGCCAGATTATATCCCCCAATTACGACTGGGTGAAGAACCCATTCTGAACATAACCGATGATGTAGCCGTTGTTCGAGTCATCGTTGATTGTGAGGGTGTTGGTCGCGCTGTCAAAGTGCGTGTTGTTCGACGTACTCCCACCATAACCACCAATATCGAACAAACCCAGAACCGAAATGTCCACCCCAGCAGAGGTCGAAGCACTGCTGCTGCTGTTGTGACTGTCGGCGAGCTGAATAGTCCAGGATGGTCGGAACGCCAGGAGTGCTTGTGCGTTGTACACGGCCAGCGGCCCGGGGCTGTCGGATGAACCAAAGTACTTTGGATCGTTGAAGATAGCTTGCGCGGGACCGTGCAGTGCATCGGGGGTCTCTGAGGCAAGAGCAACGCGATAATTATCAAACCAGAGTCCCTGCTCGACGTCGAGCAGCGCGAGGCCCTGGAAAGACAGATCGAAGCTGAGGGCGTCCAGGTCTGCGGAGCTTTGGGCATCGGAGTGCTGCGCATTAGCGCTCCCCGTGAACCCCTCGTAGGTGATTCCCAACTTCGCCCCGCCAAACTTCGTGCTAGCACTGGACGATGTATCTAACGTCGAGCTGGAAAAATTGAACGGTGCTAAACCGGTGCCGGACTGCCACGCACTCAGCGTGGTGTTGAGTGTCGGGATATCATAGAATGCCGCAAAAGAGCCTTCGATGGGACCGGTGGTGGACGGGGCCTCGATGGGCATATTAATACCAGGCGACCTTAGAGTCGGATTTCAGATGGGATTACGATACAATCGTGAAGGAAGCTCACAAGGTGGTCTCGTCCACCAATGGTTCCACGTGAAACCGGGCGGAGGTAAACACTCCCGCGTCGTCCCCGTTGTTCGAGTCGGTCGCAGCAAAAAAAGCTATGTGAGCTTGCTGGCAGGCCTGGAACGCAAGCATAAATTCCGGAAACCCAGTTGAAGCTGATGAGCGGGCAGTTCGTCCAGTGGTGAAATCAGCCAAAACGGGCTGATTTTGCGATCTTCTAAATATTTGCGAGAGTAGGTTGAAACGCCGAGGAGTTCACGGACACGTGGTTGATGGGAACAGCGTGCACTGCTGTGTGGCACGTTGGGATGAGACGTGTCGCAAGGGAACTGGGACGTGTAGGAAGGCAACTGAAACATCTGAACAATGGTTTCTATGTGAACAATAGCTGTTTGTGATTGGCTGTGCAGCCCAAACAGTGTAGGTATAAAAACCTGATGTAAACTCGATAGAAGGAGGATAATATACCCTGACCCCTCTCTTGCTCTTTGTTTGGTTTTAGTTTTGGTTTCGTTTGGACGTGTCGGTGCATATTCAAGGCCCGACCCCAGCACCCTGCGTGACTTATGGAGCGTCCCCTGAACAAGGAAAGACCCAGCGCAGGATCGTACTGGTTGTTGCTGGCGATGCCAGTGACCGTCCTCTTATTTTGGTTACGGATTTGGTTGGTCTGGTTATTAGATGGGATGGTTTGGTTTGGGATTGGTGTTGAGAGATGGCGAGGAAGGAAGGAGAAATGTTGGAAGGATATTTTGATTGCATTCATCACGCTCGGCAGCGCGCTGGTCGCGCGGCCGCAACTATTTCATAAAATACACCTTTTATCGGTGGACATGCCACACTGGACTACTTCGACGTCGTTCTGGATTGCAGCACACATATACTTTGTGTGGAGCCCCGAACTCATGCGCCTTGAATTGGTTGTGTGTGGTGTTGGTAGTTGGATTTCTACTTTCACACGCGCTCCCAATCCCCGCACTTCAAAGCCCACGCGAGGAAGGTGGGATCAGATGAATTTGTCGTGGGGACCGTCGATATTTCGTTGAAAATCTTGAGCGCCTCAGTCCTGGCCTTGGGCAATGTGTCGGTTAAGCAAGCAGTCGTCACCTGCTTACTGGTGTCGTTCATCTGCTGACTGGGGGGGTTCGGCGGAACCGCTATCGACAGCTATAGAGAAGCATAAGAGATGCGAAGCAATAAAGTTGCTAATTGCGCACGTCTTGGACAAAATCCTTGTAGCCTCCACTAAAGCTCGAAGTCTGGTTGGTTGATCGGTCGTTCTGCGTATCACAACTGGTAAAAATGAGGTTGTTGATTTGTTCGGGAGTGCGAAGGCTGCCGGTGGCTCCTGCAAAATTTACCGTCGACCAACCTCCCTTGACGTTGAACGGCTGTTGATCCGCATTATGGGATGCCAGAAACAGGCCGATAGCGCCGGTGGTGAAGTCTCGGATGGTTTGGCGTGTCAATGCTGGAGCATCACGGCGCACAGGAGCGGCGAAGACATAACTAGCCATCGTCAGAACGGCTATCGCAAGGGCGACGCCACGTCTGCTGTCGGAAATGGGCATGGTCGAAATATATAAACTATGAACGAACTGAGGATGACATTAGATTTATGCTTGGTGTAAAGCCAGCGGCGCTCACAGTATAAGAGGGAAAAAGACAGTGAATTTTGAACACGCCCAGCGTATTCTCAGGGAGATGGAGACAGGTATATGGATTTTACAACCCACACTTTCGAAGGCAATTTATAGGTTGTGACAAAGAAGTCGATCCTGGGATGTAGTTCCATAATTGTTCGGGAATCGCTTGCCAATTACAAAACCGGGGAACCAGATACGTTTGAGGTTGACATCGGGCGCCCAAGTGACGGCGTTGTATGCACGGGTGGGTCATAACTGGGATGCCTCCGTTCAGCAATGACTAATAATAAGCGAAGGCATAGCGACTCGCTAATCCTTAGCGCTCCAAATTTACCAATAATGGCCCCGAGCACAAGGCCGGACATTACAAAGTTGTCACCGGATCCAAGACTATGTACGATCCTGATACAATTCCGTGATTTCAATCCGTTTCAAATTTTCACCTCGTGAGTCTTTTCCATGTTCAAGTTTGGAGGAGGATTCTAACTGATACTTACTCTACATGGTTCTATAATCGAAAGCTGCAAGTTGCAGGAAAATCCACAAGCTCGAGCGGGCCCTGGGGCGTTGTGGGATTCAAGTCTCATGTACCCAGATCGACCTCTTTATGAACAAAAATTGTCGTCATACGAGAGATCGGTTGCCGGCCTAACTGTGCGCACATGCCACAACTGTCTTCAACAGCTCCCAAGACAGCTCCCACCTTCCCCCACGTCTCCTGCAGATCTGCTACCACCAGAAATGCGGCAGCGGTGCAGGCTGCACAGCACCGTAAACTATGGCCTAACTTCGGCCGCAGTTACAAATTCAATGGATGGTGAAGCATTATTGGCCTCGGGCATCGGCCTCGGGCACAACTCGGCCACTGCCTCGTGCATGAGTGGTCCAGGTTCTCCGCGAGGTATCATGATGTCTTCCCGATCGACGTCCCGATTCGTGTCCCGCCGGGTGGAGATGCGAACTTCTAAGCTGTCCAAAATGTCAAGCAGTTTCTCAACTGGGCCGAACTTCTGATTCTCGTTTTTGCGGTGCCCAAACGTGCCAGTGACTAATATATATCCTTCCTTCCAGTTTCAAGGCATTTTTCTCAATCTACCGCGCTGTTTGCATGAATCTCCTCTCGCTTGTGGCTCTTTGTCTCATTTCTAGCAGCCCGGCTTTAGCTGCACACTCAAAATGGACACCACAAGCTGGCCTTCGTGTCCGTGATGGTCCTTCGTGAGCTTCAGATATGAATGATCATTGAATCCAAACGGCTAACACGGTACTTCAGCCAGACAATTTCCTTGACGCAACCCTCACCGACATCAACGTACCCAGCCGTCGTCGCCGCATACAGCACTTACAGTCAAAAGTGTGGTCCTGATCTCAACGCTGCGACCCAAGCCGCCTTGGAGACGTACGAAAGTATTACCTCCAAAGCCGACACGAGGATTACGGATTCGGACTTCCTCTCGTGGGCGTCTACCGGGTTCCCCGCCTATATGCAGGCGACGCAGTACTGCACAAACGCGCTCCTGGATTACCAAGATGCGGTTTCCAAGGACGTGGCTTCCGGCGCATCCTCGGCCGGACTACCTTCAGCACCGCCGTCTAGCACGCCACCTTCCAGCGCACCACCTTCCCAGTCGTCTCCATCGTCGACTGCGAATGATCAGCACAGTACGAGTGCAACGTCTTCGTCATCTACACCCCCGCCTGGCCCATCACAATCCGCCAGTACCGCTTCCCATGGCCCTTCGTGGGCGCTCGCCTTCGCTGCCAGTGGTCTGGTAACAGTCCTATACCTCTCATGAATTGGACATATGTTCCTTCATTTGCTGCTGGACAGCCCCTTCCCGAGACACTGCGCCGTGTAATTCTGCATCTTACCCATGCTACGCGTCACGGATGGAGACATACACTCTTTATGAAATAACACTCCTTAATCCAGGGCCAGGTTTTTGTCCTGTTCTGATCCATATGAAAGTAGTCCGTTGACGGGAGACTGAACAAGTATGCCGTATGCCGTTTATCAACTTTCAAGTACAGCGAATTGCGGGAGTTAATGCGTCTCTGAATCAGCATAGGTAATTCTATGCGTTTAAATTTATGAGGCGCCAGGGATAATACAAGAATGTCAGTAAGAAGATGCTGGACTGCCGTCGCGATCAGCAACATTCACCGCGTTCAAATTTATGAGGCGCCAGGGGTGAGGTACGAATATCAGGAAGAAGATGCTGAACCGCCTTTGCAATTCAGAGACGCTTAAGCCATGTGTACATTAATAATCCATTGCCGCCGGTAGCCAGCCGGTTTGCCTTGGTTGTGCAAATAACTTTCCATTCAAGGACCCTTCGCCGCAACACGCTGAGCCTGTGCCCCCGGTCCAATATCACCATACCGTCTTTCCCGTGTGAGTGTACTCGGACAATGACGGGTCTTCGGTCTAACTATTGACATCCAATGTACGGCGCCGGCGCCTCGGGCACATGTGTAAAGAGGTATGGAACAGTAAGTTGAACAATGGATCTATTGTTACAGCTGTATTGAGATGGGCATGGAGAAAAACGCCACCGGATTGGCGCAAAGTGCGACACAAACGCTGAGAAACAACAAACGGCGGAGAAGGGAGGACCTTCGTAGATTTTCGCTGCTGACGGGGTGGTGGTTTCGCAGGGAACGGGAATGTATTGGGCCACGCGGCGATCCCATTCCACATGGGTCGATGTATAAACCGAAGCGCCATTACTGTATTTATATCCCATGGCGCTCATTACACTAAAGGATGTTGGGATATGAGCACTCGGGCACATGACCAAGCCTCGATGCCTCGGGCATGAACAGACTCACCAGCACGCCGGGGAACATTAGACGAAGCAAGCGCTTCGGTAGAGGGAACGGCCGCGAAAAGGGAGAGGGGCTGAGCAGGCGGTTGAAAAGTTTGAGGAAGTGTGTATGCTGGTGCATGAGTTGGAGTTGTCTGTAAACAGGCTAACGAACTTCCCAACAAGAAGAGGCAGTGTAGAGTGGAGTCCATAGTTAGAAACCCAGCTGAATCAGGCAAGCGAGCGCCCGGGAGTCGCAAGCCGCAGATGTGCTTGATCGATGAGGTTTGACGGATTTAACTGTACATATATTCGCCACAAGATGAACTGCAGCGCAAGAGCTGAGATGGGCACGGCTTGGCAAGCTCGGTACTAGATACGACCGCTGAGAACGCCAGTACTTAGACCTGATGGCTTTTTGCGAAGGTTGCACCGCATTCCGGACGCGGCATAAATGAGGAAATAACTGGATGGCTATTGCATCAATGCTGAAAATTCGCTGAAAGCAAACTTGCCTTCGAATACTGATTCTCCCCGTCTTACCCATCCCTCGGTTCTTCTCCCGGCGATCCATCCTCCCCTGATATTTCCGGGTAACCATTCGTACGTCAGCGCCTCTTTTCAACTTTTGGCACTCAGGAAGTATTTCCTGAATTCTTTGGTCCGGCGATATCGCTAAAAGCCCCGGAGATGTATTCAAGATATGCCGTCGCTTCGCTGTTGACATTTGGGTTTCACTCCAATTTGATAGCCACATAAAACGTCTTTGAAAAATTACAGTCCGGCCGAAGCCTTTTGAACTCATATGCGTTTTTTTTTTTTTTTTTTGAACTCTGTCCGTGTGATCCGCTGAGCCGGCTCATGATCAGTTGCTCAGCTGACATCGGCATGCCGCCGGCATCCACTGCCGAGGTAGAGGATCTACGATGTAGCCGACCCAAAGTTCTACTCACCTTCACTGGATTTCAATGGACCGTCTTCGACAGGTTTACCCAGTAGTTTCTATTAGATTCCGTTGGATCTCAATGGCGATGTCAGCCACATCGCGATGCAGTTTACCTATTGTATACGCAATGTGATAGACTGCAAACAGTCAAATTGCATCAAAATCCCGTTGTACAACAACTGGGTCTCGGGGAAAATTTCCATCACCCATTGCCTGAGGACTTGTATTTTTCTCAGCAAAGAAGGAAACTGGAAGCGCAATTAAATACAGCTAGAAACGCAACATGAGCCGCTCTGTCATTATGGGCCACCAGCGAAGCCACAAACCGGCCCATCCAATATGTAATAGAACCCTGCCAAATAAATATAACATCTTGACCAAGAACAGACAGACGTGAATAGGAAAATCGTGATCCACGAAAAGAAATTCTACCTATATGTTAGTAGGGACGCCAAAGAGGCTCTCAAACACCTTTCTGAGCCTTTAGGAGACTCCAAAGGCTCAAGCTAACGCCAGGGATGGCTTCAGATTGCCGAGGTTTTCTCTGCTCGGCAGGGTCGGTTTTAATCAGTCCAAGACGGACCGTCGCTTCGCTCCGGTATCCTTGAAGAAAAATGAAGCCATAAATGTCATTTGTATTATTACTGAACAATATAAATATAGCATACCGGAACTCGACGTGAACCAAAAGAATCCAATCTGATTGCGAGAGAAATACTTCAATAAGTACAGCACATGAAAAAAGCCTGATGGACAGTCGGTATGATTCACCTGGGCGTCTGTAATTCTGCGTCCAGTCGTAAAACCCACAAAGGTTATCAGCAGGCACGCTATTGTGCACCATACCCAAAGGGCTTCCCATAAAGGAACCGAGTGCGGGCATTGATTTTTCCAGCAGACCGCCGTCATGGTGCAGAAATTGAACCAATACTCACCAAGTTATTGGATGTGGATGGAGGGCAGCGCAGTGATTGGTTGGACAATTTGAAATACCGCGATAGAAGAGTGGCGCTAGAAGTACCCATGTTCAGTGGGACCAGACTAGGCCCAGAAGCAGACAGAAGTGATGTGAGATCATCAAAGGATGTTGCAAGTCCAGTGATTTGAGGGCGAGGGAAATGCACAAAAGATTCCTTCCAGCATGAACTTTGAAGGGCAGACTTTGTGTCGATAGTCTTCCGTGCGATTGCGTGGACCTTCGGCCTGATAGAACTGACTGCGCCGCGGGCGACCATGGACAGCAGTAACTATCTGTCAACTGCGCCGTCAGGCTCTGTCGAGAATCAACTGCGGGTAGGTCAGCCATTCAGCTGCATGGGGTTCTTCAAATTGAGGGAATATTTCAAGATGAATTCCAAGATCTGCCCAAGATCTGCCAATGCAGACTCGCCGAGCCTGTGATGAGAGCTTGGAGGGAGGGGCAATGAAGATTATGGAGGAGAGAAGCCATGTGGGGATGGAATCAAAGAGATACAAAGAATCAAGGAGGTAATCGTTAAAGAACCGATTTGCCATCAGTCTCGGCAGCGGAACCAGTTGCCCATCCCGGTACCACCCGCAATGTGGTGTCATGCGCATTAGTCATGCCGAACTGCGGACTTGACCTCAATTTGATCCGAGCTTGCAAGCTATTGAGTGCGCCCAGCCGACCAGACACGCAATTTCAAACCATTGAATGCCGCGTTCGTCCAACGGCCGCCGCTCAGACGCGCCAGCAAATCACAACAAATCGCCAACAAGCACCCGATCGCGTCCTGCATCGGCTATCGGCATCATCGATCGATCTATTTAAGTAAAAGGATTCACCAGATCCCTCTCATAGTTTCACAACTCACAACCCTCATAATTCCAATGTCCCAGCCATCCGTTCTCATCGTGCGTCTCTCCTACGTTATTTCTTTGGTTAAAGTTCTCGTTGTGACTGTTATCTTCGGCAGGCCGGCGCAGGTCCCTCCGGTCTCATCCTGGCGCTCGTTCTCCTCCAGAACGGTGTTCCTGTGCGCATCATCGAAAAGGAGCGCACGCACCGCATCGGCTCCCGTGCGGCAGGCGTCATGGTGCGTCCAACCTTTTTCGATGATACTTAGTGCACATCAAACGTATTTATTATACAGGCACGCACGCAGGAGCTGTATGCACAGCTCGGAGTCCTCAACGACATCCTCGCGGTTGCCGGCCCGTTCGGGGCGATGGCGACTTACGACTTTGGGGAAATCGTCCCCAAATCGAAGGCCGCCTTTCTGTTCGAACACCAGGAGCCCACCCCCGACGTTCCTTATGTACGCGTCTGTTATATCGTATATGAATCCTCGGTTTATTTTCTTATGACCACAGCCGAACACCGAGGCCGTGAACCAAACGAAGCACGAGGGGGTCCTGCGTGCGCATCTGGCGAAGCTGGGCTGCACGGTAGAGCTCGCTGCGGAGTTGCGCGGATTCGAGCAGTCGGCGGAAGGCGTCGTAGCGACGATCATGCACACCGCGGAAGACGGGACGCAGAGTGAGGAAACGGCGACGTTCGAGTGGCTGGTGGGGACGGACGGCGCGCACAGTGTCGTGCGCAAGCAGCTTGGGCTCAGTTTTCTCGGCGAGACGCGCACTGAGCACCTCGTTGGCCTGGGCGATATCGTCGTAGAGGAAGGCCTTGGTACGGATGTGAGTGGCAATCCCGTATATTGCTTCATATGCTGACGTTCAATCCTGCGTAATAGGTCGTGCATATGTGGTTCATCGACGGGAAAATGTCCGTAACAAACGTTCAATCTAATTGGTTGCCCGTGAATATTAATTGCTCTGGGCTACAGGATTTTCGTGCGCCCCGACGATGTAGACACCAAGATGTTCAGTTTCCTATACCGTGCCTCTTCGGCGGAAAAGCCGCTGACGCGGGAAGACTTTGTAGAAGACTTCTACAGAATAACTGGGCGACGAGACGTCAAGTTCGGGGAGGCGGCGTGGTTGAGCAAGTACACGTACGTTCATTCATTTGACTTTGAAAAATAAAGCACTCATGGCTCAACGGCACAGGCCGAACATCCGCATGGTGGATACGATGCGCAAAGGGCGCGTATTCGTCGCCGGGGGTTCGTCTCTTCTTCTAAGAACTCTGTGACAATATTTACCGACATCGTTTCACAGACGCCGCCCACTGCCACACCCCCAGCGGTGGGCAGGGCCTCAACTCGTCCGTCCAAGACGCAGCCAACCTCGGCTGGAAGCTCGCGCTCGTGCACAAAAAACTCGCTCCTGCCTCCCTCCTCGACACCTACGCCGAAGAGCGGATGCGCATCATTGCGCACATGCTCGGTCTCACGACGGCCCTTGGGGACAAGAACAGAGCCAACATGGGCAAAAAGGACTTTAAGATGAAGCACCCGGAAGCGATGCGCATGCTCGGGGTGAATTATCGCGGGAGCTCGATTGTGTGCGAGGAGCCGGGCGCAGCGGTAGCGGAGGGGGAGGATGATCCGTACATGGGGGGTGTGGGTGGGCGGGTGCAGGCTGCGTACCGTGCGCCCGACGCGTCGGAACTCGTGCCTGTCGGGAAACAGGACAAGGCGACTAAGCTCTTCGAGGTGTTCAGCCCGGCGAGGCACACAGTTCTTGTGTTCGGCGGGGATGCGGGAAGCAGGGCGCCCGTTGTGAAAGCGCTGGAACACATCCCGACGGCAGTCGTCCACTCGGTGCTTGTACTTGGGCAGGGGAACGCCATGCCCAGCGACGCGCCGAGCTTTGCTGCAATCCTAGAGGATCGCGCGGGGCATGCGTACAAGGGATACGAAGTGGATGCCGAGGAGCTAGCTGTCGTTGTCGTACGTCCGGACGGCGTCGTTGGTGTTGTTGCCTCGGACGCGGAGGGTTTGGAGCGATATTTCAAGAAGATTTTAATCGCGGCTTGAAGAGAAGAAAACCCAACATTGTACGTGCATATCGGGCGAATATCTAACTAGGAACGAGTTTGGTACTGATCAAGCGTCTGTCTAGAGAATTCTATGTACTTGAGAATAATAATCCCTACTCAACCGCTCGTCTCCTTTTTTTGGACCGGGAGGCTACCCCGCTGCAATACTTCGGCAAAACAGACGTGAGATTGAGCGTCCAAGCCGGGCGCCCCAACCAACTCAACAGAGACTCAACGTCGCTCGCTTCGTGCTTCGCGAACAGCTGTGGCTCCCGCCGGGCGAAACAATTACGATCTTGCTTCAACCCAAGCGCCATGCCGGGCTCTTGATTTGAGTAGTGGCACAAATTGGGCACAAAAGGCTCGGCTAACAGCACAGAATGTGTCAGACTGTGCGAATCTGGGTCCTGATGATTTTCGAATATTCTGCGGAAAGGTGAGTACCAAGGTCACCTGTATTGAAGGATTCGTCGGGTCCCCGAGCCTGTCAACTCCCTCATCATCTGTACCCGAAAGCACTGGGACCGGGGTTATCGTGCGTAAACTGGTGCCGTCCGAATCTCGGGCTTCGGTGCTTGATTTACTAGGCAGATATTGAATTTTATGGCGCCAGAGTATACGGCAGCTTGGTATGCGACGGCACGCGTTGCTGTTGACATCATGCTCAACGATGATGGAGGCCAAGTATAGACTCTGTTGGGCGGTGGTAAAAGACAAGAACTATAGGGCGCTGTCGCGGCAGAGCCCACTAACCGTTAGGTTGAAAAAACAAACATTAACAGTTGTAGCATCGAATTTCTCAAGTGTTTTATAGTCATTGTCGGCGCATATCCCGCTGTGATGCTGTGGATTTTTGAGTTCCAAACCATCCTGCTACCCCGATTCTGGTGGGCTTTGATAGGCCGCAACGTGTAGCAGAGTACGGGAAGTCCTTGCCTCTTAACGTAACGATGGGTGGATCAATATATCTTCGGAATTTTTCGCACTCGAGAAATTCCGAAACACCAAAGTAAGACCTCTAGCCGTTCCGCTCGACTGCCGCAATACCATCTACTAGTCGATGCGTTTGAACGTCATGATCGCTTCGTTCGCGGCCGCCGTATCCTGAAGCGCCAACCCGTCTTGGCACCAGTCCTCCCCTCCGTCCCTTGTCCGTCCCACGAGTGACCGAGTCCACCGACTTGCCGATGGGCAGACGGATAATCTTGAAAGACCGCCGTCCGTTGACAGCGCAAATTTCATGTATACTCTCACGGCCTTGGTCAACCGAACTGACAAACATCTTGAGATAACTGATAAAGCCGGGACCGCATTTTCGCCGGTGCACTTATCCGTGGGAAGACGCCCATCCTCTCAGCATCCGGACATAAATTAAAAGAGGACCGTTTCCAGCGCTAGCACCGACGAAAATGCCCCCCTCCAATCGTTTCGATAGCATCATTCAGTATACGACTATTGCGGCCTCGACGTTGAAGGTTGTTGCAGATGCAGCGCGGATGCCGATCCTCAGTGCGCCGACCGCCCAAACTGTCGCTATCTTGAAGATCATCGAAGTGAAAATCAATTAGGTCTATCTTATACGTTATTGAAGGAAATGCAGGGATTCAAGTCCAACAAAGATGAAGCCACTCAAATTATGGAAGAGATTCACCAAGTCCTGTGCTGCATCCTCAGCCTTCATTCTGCGACCCAACGGGATGGGATTCTTCCGCCTGCAATATTATACGATATTGCAAAATTCACGGAGTATGACCTGTATTTGAAGCTCTCTCTTAACTTAACTCTCGTTCAGCACACTTCAAAAAATCGGCGGAGTTTTGAGAGCTCAACAGAACATGGGACGGCTCAAGCAACTTCTAAAGCAGCACGGAAATACTTCACAACTTCAAGCGTGCAGGAAAGAACTACAGAACTCGGTGGAATCGTTCAGAGTGGGTGAGATCATCTAGTTCTTAAACACGATTCTCAACAGCTTTACAGGATCAGTGCCTCCATTCAAATCTTATCGGCATAGCCCAGATGCAGATGGACGCAAAGGGGATGCATGACGAACTGATGGCCCTACTATTGAACAATCCGGACCTCACCAATTCTGATACTTCCTCCTTGGTGAGAAAATTCCGGATTGTACTGTTAAAAAGAGACATTTATGTACCACAGGCGCCGAATTCTCTATGGGGCATGAGCGAGAGGTCCCCCAATCTTTGCATCCATCCAAAAATATTAATCAATTTTCTATAGCTCGGCCTCTTTTACCATGCTTCCCTCACACCCGCAGATCTTTCATGGGCGAGAAACAGAACTCGAACATATAGTCGACATCCTCAAACAAGATACAGCCCGAATTGCGATTCTAGGAGGAGGTGGTATGGGCAAAACAACTTTGGCAACAGCAGCTCTACATCACCCAGACGTTGAAGACAAGTATTCTCAACGATACTTTGTTCCATGCCACACAATGACCAACTCTGCGGACATTGTTTCAGCTATCGCATCCCACATCGGGTTGGACAAGGGCAGCAGTCTTAAGCAGGTTCTACGATGCTTGGAATATAGTTCTGTGTCCCTCTTGGTCCTTGACAACTTTGAAACACCATGGGAGTTCAAGGACTCGCGGAAAAAGGTTGAGGATCTGCTCGCACATTTGGCAGATATCTCTAGTCTTGCTATCTTGGTGAGTGGTACAAAAAATCAGGAATGGGGAGATAATCTCGACACCTACTCAGATCACAATGAGGGGAGCAGAGCGCCCAGGGAATATTCAATGGAGTCGTCCATTCCTCCCCGCTCTTGGTCCTATCACAGACAGTGCTGCACTCAAAACCTTTGTTGATATTGCAGATGCAGACCACGAAAAAGCCAGTGTGGCTGCTCTTCTGGAATTGACAGGAAATCTGCCACTTGCTGTTACTCTGATTTCTAGTGCCGTTGCCAACGAAGGCTGTGATGAAATACTAGCACGATGGAAGGTTGAGAAAACCCGTGTGCTATCTGATGGATATGACAAGAGGTCTAGCTTGGAAATATCTATCATGCTATCTTTGTCAAGTCCCCGAATGACAACCAATGCACTGGAACTGCTCAGCCTGCTTTCCATTTTACCTGATGGCCTGTCAGAGGCCGAGTTGGCACAGTGCAACCTTCCAATTTCCAATGCTTTCGCTTGCAAGGCTACCTACTACGCACTTCACTGGCAACTGTTGACAATAATAGAAGACTGAAACTGCTTGTCCCAATCCGAGAATATGTGTACAGCTCTAATCCACCAACAGACATTTTGAAGGTGCCTGTCAGGAATTATCTCCACAGCCTACTCCACCTGTGGAAAAGTTTTGAAAATATGCAGCTTTCTCCAAATGTAATCAGTCAAATTGTTTCCAACCTTGGAAACCTGAACAGTCTATTGCTGGATGGCCTGCAAGCAGATTCATGCACTATCACTGTGTTGCAGAGTGCATTTGATCTCTATGACTTTACACAAGAAACAAATCGGCCAATTCCTTCTCTGATCTATCTGGCAATGGAACATATAGAAGCTTGGCGAGACCATCCTGTGTATGGCCAGTTTCTGATCACCATTCTTCGCCGGTCATCCAATTTTCCAATGTTGGATGTGGAAGCCCATATCTCCGCTGGTAATGAATATTTTGCCGATGCAAGTCCCATTGATAAAGGTAAGCCGCTGTTAAAATTCAAAAATTCACCATAGCTCACCACCACACAGCTCGGTGGTATGCATCAGTGGGAGCACACTACCAGGTACATGACAACAATCTAGCAAAGGCTCTTGAGCATTGTTTCCAAGCACTAGCACTTGTGGATGGTATGAACCAGCCAACAAAGGTTGGGTGGAGAATTTTGGTCTCCATCGTGGATGATCTAGTTATGGCAGACGATCCAGCCAAGGCAAAAATATATGCAGAAAGGGATTTGTATGTGCTCAACAGCTTGGCCATGCCATTGGCGAAGCCATTTCTGTATCACAGCGAGGGCGATGTGCGATGGCCATGGGAGACTTCCAACATGCAACAAGATACATGCAAAATGCTCTCAGTCTGTTCGAGGGCAGTGAACTACAAGGAACACAGAGGCATATCAAAGCACAAAGTTATTTGGCAGAGCTCCACATGCTCAAGACAGAGTATGCAGAATCACGTACCATTCTCGAAGCAAGCATGGCGAACATCGACCTGAGACATGGACCGACACTCAATTCTATCTTTCCAGACCTCAACAAAGTGTCAATAGACATTGCTGTAGGTGCCAACCTGGATATGGTGCAAAAGACTCTGGAAACTCTTAGAGAACAGATGTCGACATTTGTGGCACCAGTTGCTTTCCTCTTTCATGACATGATAGTCGCCGACCTGAAACTACATCAAGGAGATTTGGCGTGTGCCAGAGGAATGTTTGCAAGGACGTCTCTTGCATTTCTGGGGACAGTAAATGAGGGGGCTACTTTTTGTTTGGAGAGGCTGGCAGACCCTGGATATGGCATGGACGATACCCAGGGTTCATTGAGATGGTCCGCTGTCTTGCTTGGGTTGGCACGAAAAATCAAAGATAACCTGGCACAGGCACAAGCCATCCGATGCCTGGGAAAGGTCTTTCTAGCAGAGGGGATCATAATACA
Organism: Mycena leptocephala; assembly: GCA_029378395.1. NCBI lineage: Eukaryota > Fungi > Basidiomycota > Agaricomycetes > Agaricales > Mycenaceae > Mycena > Mycena leptocephala. The sequence goes on along the minus strand of JARJLF010001738.1, from coordinate 37,643 downwards.
GCTTTCAGTCTATTTCAGCTTGCGTTGGAGGAGCTCACCTTCATGGATGTCCATCGATGGCGAGCCGATTGCATGATGCATCTGGCACAAATCCATGAATTGCGCGGAAACATCAAGCAGTCGGTGGCACTATGGAGGACAGCTAGACCATTATTTGAAAGGACAGCACAGAAAAAAGATGTTTTGCAGATTGCGGCCAAACTCGCAACAGTAGTCGATGAAGAGTGAGTGATGGGGTCGTGTCATTACAATACTGTAGCAATGTGTGCGGGTGAAATGGATTTTTTTTGAGTGTGATTGAACGTAACGGTTGAAACGAGAAACATTGCGACTCTTATGTGTTGCCTGTGTAACGAAATGAAAAGTTTTCGCTTTTTCACGCAAATATGTGCGATTTCCGGGTGCGTTACAGAGGCCAGAAATTGAGACGAAACGGACCCACCGTTACGTGTTTTGTTTCATCCATACACATTGCTACAGTAATTACATGGTATCTCACTAAAGTTAAAATATTTAATTATTCTGGCTAACTTGCTGAAGAATTCAGGACCACCCACTATCCACTGATTTCCTTTTCTTGAATCAACCTGGGCAGATCTAGACTGCTGAGAGCTTATTTTCTTTCATTTTCTCGGGTAGAGTTCAAGAGCCAGGCGGTAACAAATAGTGCGTCATCTGAGCAAGAACGAAACATGCGCTTAGCACTGAAATGGATTATCATCCAAAAGACCTGGAACCCAACAATACATAAGTCACTACATAGGATGTTTTTGTGATAATCCCGCATTAATTATTGTCTGTGTCGTACCATAACTCTCATTCTACTGTGAATTCAGTCAGCAAGACATGATGATAGATTCATTTCCCACTCACTTTTATCTGAGACTCATCATATGGGGTTACGAGAGGATATCCTAGCGAAATGGCGGCATCAGGGCCATCAGGATCAAAGCCTTTAGCTTTGTGGATGTCTCGGAGACACTTGTAATGACTCGAGGTCCACGAAGATCCGCAAGTTTTGATCCTACAGATAATTCGTGGAAGAGGAACTTGATCAATCGAGTTGCTGTCCAACCTCTCCCCACCAGAAGGATCAAATGACCAGTAAAATAATGTCTCCAAGGATGGGATTTGAACGAAAAACCGTCCATCGACCAAGTGTCCAACGGGACGGCTGAGAAACAGATATGGGAAAATTGGGACTGGTGTATCCGGGCATTTAATGGAGATGCTAATGACAACCCTGTCACAGAGATAAAAGGATTCACGCGGAATCTCTCTTGTACCCGCTGCTGGCATTTAGCGACAGTTCAGCTGGTCCAGAAAAATTGCCTACGCACAAATTAGGGATTGTGTGATACACCAGTTCGCCTGAGAAAGCCACGCTTTTTCAAGAAAGAGTGATAACGAGGGGTTTAAGTCGATGCCATAGTGCAATGTGATATCAGAGGAAACAGGGAGGGTCACACTGGAACCCAGATTAATTATAACATACATTCATCAGCGAAAAAAAAAAAGGAACGGGGACTTCTAAACTTACCGGGTCCAGCCGTTCCCTTGCACAGAAAACACATCAAAGAGACGAAATTCTCGTTCCCAGATGCACCAGGGATCAACCTGAAAAATCGGAGCCACAACAGCTGGAAATGACGAGAGAGGAAGACCTAGATGTAGGTTGATGTTGCAATCTTTTCCGACAAGCTGTCCCAGCTGTATGTCGCGACGGACGATATGCTCTTGCGATTCGACTTGAGTCGGGCTTATCCACTGCAGAATTTCATGGATATCGTCCAACCGCATGATCGACCGGATCCGGTCCTCGTTGTCGGTGGCTCCGGGCAAGATAGAAATTTGACGCAAAGAAGGACCATTGTCTATGACAACATGCAATTCGGAGGGCCATCTCTTGGCAATTTCGTCCATTTCGATGCACAAATGCCCTGTGGACATTCGTATCCATGCAAGGCACCATTGTTGGGATCTTGGGATCCCTACAACGTCGCGCAAATACGCGCGCACATGCTGGGGACGACATCAGGTGCGTGTAATAGCTGGGACTTATAAAGAACATACAGCTGTGTCCTCGGCCTGTTGGATCGGTGAGTTGAAGGGACATTCTCAAGAAAGAAAAGAAAAAATCAGACCAACTGGTATTCTATGCATGCAGCAACTATGGGCGATTCACGATACATTTGCTTGTAACAAGTAATTGTTATCACTTCTACAAATTTGGGTTGTTAACTCGTTCAACCATAAATCCACTTCAGGTTACCGTCGTGGTAAACGAGAGCGTTTATACTCTTCGAGGCTATCACACCAAACAACTGAAAAAATAAAGGATGCCTGGGGAGCGTCAAGATAGAAACAGAGGGTGGAGATCGTTCTCACCGCGGCCACTGCCTCTGCTCTGCTTCCGCCCGCCACTAGAACTGAGTTTCATTATGACCGTATAAGGAGTGAGAAAAAATGCTGCCTTATCAAACAGAGACCCTTCATATACAACCGCCGTCATGGGATCTGGGGTTCCAAACACGCGTGCTCGATAAACTTTCCGCATCCCAACCACGACTTTCGGCTGAAAGACAGCTCTCTTTCCCCATGGTTCGGCCAGATTTACCTGGAGGGTTTCCTCGAAGCCGACCTGCGTGAGTAGATTCAGGTCTCCTGCTCGAATGGTGCGGAAATCTGGGACAGACTCGGAGGTCAGCCGCGTATGAACCCAGACTCGGAACACGGAGCACCATACCAGATCCTGGAGAGGCAGGTCTCTCCCATACATTGAAAGTACCCCCGCTGATATTGAAGTTGTTGCAATGGTCAAAAATCGCCATGGGAGGGAAAGGAAAAATCGTTTACACAGCGGCTGTGTGTGCATTGGCTGTGCATTTTAAACTCCGCCCGGCCCGGTATTCTGGGTCTTCGACCCAATCTTGCTGTGAGCGCTGAGACAGCACGCACAAGAAATTAATGATAAAACACCATGTCGCCCAGTGATTGTTCAGCCTGGACCAGTTGTCATCAATTTGCAAACAGTCAGATTAAAGCCTAGACGGATGATCTCGAAACGCCTCGCGATTACAAGTACACAGACAGGTTTTGCTTCATTTCCCTCCCGATGAATGCCATCGCGAATGCGACGATTGTCGTCGATTCGCAGCCAACCCTAGCCTACTTCTACTCCTCCTGGACCTCCGTGACCTCGCAGGTATATCCGAGGAGTTCTGCGAAAACGTCAGCATATGCCGGGCTTTTGTGGAGGCGGAAGAGCGAGTGAGGCGGATGGGAAGCGGGGAAAAAGAACATTTGACCCACCTCTAAGAAATTCCGTTATCCAGCTTCTTCGCAAAACTGCAGACAAATGGTGTCAGCGATTGATTGCCCAAAATGGAAGCCAAGAAAAAATAAGAAAGAAAGACACGGGGGAGCTGAAACCTCCAGGCATGCCTCCGTACGACGGGAGAGACGTCCGAGAGTCGGCGAGACCGTTGCCCCGCAGGGGGTAGGGGTGGACGCCACGTCAGCCCCCCGCTTTAACCCGCAGATGTAAGGGATCTCTACACTTCTGACTTTGGCTCTCTCCGCGCTCCTCGCGCTCCTTCCTCCGTCTGCAAGGACCCGTTCCAAAGTCGACGTCCAAAGAAGGCTGACGCAGAAAGTATACGAAAGGGGGAAAGAACTCACTGCGCCACATCATTCCCCCGCCGCATCAACTCTTGGCCCCGCCCCAGTAGCACAGTCACGCCGAGCATCTGCTCGAGGTGCCTCGAGTACCCCGTGCGTGCAGGTCGAATTGCGCCTCGCCTCGCGTACTGCCTATGTTCTCGGGCAGCGCCGTTGAGCGACTCGAGCGAGTCTCGGTGTGCATATGGACGGCCTGGTGACATGCGTATCGCCTCCTCCTTGTCCGCAGGCCCGTCCGGCAGCTGCGCTGCAGACGCTTCAGGCGCACGCACTCTGACCGCGTGCCGACCTCCGACCGCCGGAGGCGTCTCGCAGCGCAAAAATTCGCTGCACCTATAATCTCCCTCCCCTTCGGCAGCACCGTCACGCCAAGCGTCTCCACAAAGGTAAGTGTGAGGATCGAGCCGGGGTTACGGTGTAGATGGCCTAAGGAGAGGGTCAGTGAAAGCGCTTGAAATGAAAGAAGGATTAGAGGGCAGGAAGGAGAAGGTGGACGGAAGGAAAAGAAAGGAGCGCAAGGAGCGCGTAGAGAGAGTCGACGCCATAGAAGAGCCCTCAACGAGCGCGAGTATCAGCTGCAGCACACCCGCAATGTAACACTAGTGCATCGAGCGCGCTCAGTCTCGCAGGCCTGCGGCGTCGTCAGCGCGCGTCGCCACACTCTTTCTCCCCATCCGATCGGGGTGTGTACATCGCACTCGGGAGGCGCCCCTGCACTCCCTCTGCGGGCAATCCTCAGGGAGGCTGACTACCCGCCCCGCTCCTCTCAAGCACAATGAAACTCCCATCCAGGAGCTCCGCACCCCGCGGTCCTCGCAGCACTGGGTTTGGAATCAGTCCCCATCTGTGTCTACGTTCGCGAGTTCCACCGCCCCCGCTCGAGCGCATCGAGCGCCCCACACGCGCAGCACGTAATTGGGCCGCGCCTCTCGCACCGCGGATGCTCTCTGGCGGCGCCATCGAGCGAGTCTTGGTGCGTTTGTGGATACTGGTCTGGGGACACGGTGCGGGCAGATCGCCTCCTCCTCGTCCGCAAGCGCTCTGCATGCTGGCACACGTCTGGCAATCACAATCACACTCCCATCCGCATCCATGAGCTCTGCACCCCGTGTTCCTCCCCGCAGCACCCAACGCAAGCGCCTCGGCGGACGCTCAGAATCAGTCCCCATCTCCATCTGCTTGTACATCCACGAGCTCCACCGCCTCCTCTCGACGCCTCGAGTACCCCACGCATGTCTCGCATCTCAGAGAACGTATGCTCTTGAGCGAATGTTGGGGTGCCTGCAGATGCTGGCGGTGCGAGCACATCGCCCCCTCCTTGACCGCGCGCGCGCTCCGTAAGCTTCAGGCGCACGCCGTCACCCCCGCGCGGGCCTCCGACCGCTCGACGCGCCCCGCGCCCCACGTGCAACTCGCAGGCCAGCATGCCAGCATGCTGGAGGATCTATCCTATCGCGCACGGTCGTCTCCACTTTCCCTCCTCCGCCGCCTGCGTCCCGCCCCCAAAAAGTAGAGAGATGCGACGGAGGAGCGCTCTCCTCCTCCACCGCTCCTTCCGCCCCATAGGCTTCGAAAGAAAGGAAAAGAAAAGAGAAGAAAGGAAGGGGGATATACCTCCGTCGCATTTATCATCATCGTATAGTTCCAATGCTTCCAGGGCGCACCGGAGTGGAGTATCGAGTTCCCTGTAAAGGAGAAACGGATGAGCAAGGGTAAAGCGACGAGTGAGGAAAGAAGAAGGAAAGAACGTGAAAGGAGGGGAACGTGAAAGGAGGGGAGCGAAGACTGAAGCGGAGGACGCGTAGCCACCATGCAGCGCCGCTCGTCGCAGAGTAAAAATGTGAGACCGTAGAGCGCAGCCAGCCCTCTTCCGTTTCCCACTAAATCGACCACGACCTCCCGCATCTTCCGCGGACAACAGACGTGTCTAGGCCCCTTTTCGCGCACGCATATCCCCCGCACGTATAGCAGCCCCCTCAGGCTATGCAGCTTCGAAGTCTCAGACGAGCGAAAGGCGAGAGGCGTCCCAGACTATGATACGCCCCTGGCCGCGCGCATATCCCCCGCGCGTACAGCAGCCCACCTATGCAGCTTCGGAGTCTCCCAGACGAGCGAATAGAGGCGTCCAGGACTATGATACGCCCCTTGTCGCGCGCACGCATATCCCCCGGTAGTAGCAGCCCGCCTGCTCGATCATACGTCTGCGGTGCCTCCCAGGCGACCGAAAGGCGATAGGCTGGCGTGGAGTACGCGCACCCGCCTCCAATGGACCCCACCCTGGCCCACATCTCCATCATATCCAGAGCGCACAGCGTCCGCCACACGGCCCGCAAACGAGACCCCAGGGTACCGTATACACCCGCACCACCGCACAGCGCGCTCCCCCGGACCTTCACCGTACGCCCGCGGACGTGAACGCTTTGGCACACGGAGGCGTAGTGTGCACCCTCGGGCCTCCATTTCATCTGCGCGCCACACCGGCAAGGCGCAGACCCTACGAAGCGCACCACCAGCACTACCATCGCGACATGATCGCCCGCGCAGCACACGTCTTCACCGCCACGCATGCGCTTCACAGCCGCTAGCCACTTGCTATTCGCTCAGCACCCACGCCACCAAGGCGTGTCTCCCGCTGGGCGAAGCAGCGCCGCGCTCCTCCTCACACCCTCCCTCCATTCGCATTTCCTCCCCGTCCCCAAAGGGAAGATAAAGAAAGCACGCACATTTGACTCTAGCTCCCAGCGTCGGAAACTCCCTCTCCAGGTCGGAGCCGACGGCCGGTGGATTTGCGGACGAGCCTACGGACGTGTTATATGAGTCAGGGGAGAAGAGAGGAAGAGAAAAGTAGGAGGTGCGCGAGGCAAATGGGAAGGAGAAGAGGGGGTGAAATAACATAGGACGAGGAGGCCGCACGCCATGTCCACGCGTCGAAGACGTGGAAATCCATCGTCGTCGAGCGTAGGCTTCGTGGGAGCCATCCAAGACAAATTGCCTCCGCCGAGCGGCGAGCCGCCCTCGACCATCTTCGAGCACACCCGCTTCTCCGGCGCCTCTGCCCAAACGCATCCGCCCTCCCCGTGCGCTGCGGCGTGGCCATCCTCGAGTGCAGCGGGCCCCTCCTCGTGCGCAGGCGCAGCCCTCCCGCATAACTTTCCCCCCCCAAAAAGAGAGAGAACAGAAAACACTTCGAAAGGAAGGGCAGTCCACCTTATCCCCACTCAGCGTAATCGCTGCCCCCGCCGCACATCCGACGTTCTCGATGCTGTGGGAGTTTGTCGTATGGAGATCACGGCGGAGACATTGGTTCGTGGAGTGTGCGGCCAAAGACGCCTGTGTGCGCTGCGTCAGCCCAAGGTACAGCGAAAGAAAAGCGGGGACAGCCAATATGGTATTGTAATAATAAAAATATAGGAACTGCGACACTTACCACAGATCAATTGGAAGTACAGGAGGGCACAAGCCATCGGCGAGTGTGTATTGCGCCAGTAGGTTTGGCTCTGCGTACAGAATTCAGAGGCGAGAACAAGATGAAAAGAGACACTCACAAGAGGCACATAATGTACCATGCCCACATCCTTTGGCCTCTTTTGGCTCAGAGGCCACTGGCCCAGCGGGGGACATCGAACGCGCATCTTCCGGAATCCATCCCAGGATCGCAGCATTCCGTCTGGAGCAGATACAGATGTAACCCTTCTTATATGATGCGGTAGCTATGAGTTTGGGCTAGAGAACGAGCAAAGAACTTGATGAATCGTGATCGTGGTTGTTTGTTAAGCAAGGCAGTTCAAACTCCGCCCGGCCCGGGCTCGTTCCTGAATTCTGCTTGTCAGCCACTTCCATCTCCTTGCTCGCTCGGCTTGATCTAGCAAGCGGGGATTTAAACTGGTGGTTCAAGTGCGAGTAACGCTCCTGTCTCCGACAATATCAAAGACCCGGCGCGCGGTACTCGCATCCTCTCCAGTAAGACCGCTGTTTGGTAAGACCGCTATATCTCATCTTTCTGTCGTCTCGGCTGAAATTGGATAGGCTGAGATGAATCACCCCGGCACCCAGTGCATGAAATGCGGCGGTATTAGCACCGATCCCGATGAACACGTTCCATTGGAGCTGGATGCTATACAGGATGTCCGGTACCACGAACTCTTGAACAGCAACGAACCGCCACTAGACGCCGAACTTCCATTCATTGAATCAGTGGTTTTGCGACACCGATCCCGCCTGTCTCGTCATGACGACAAAATCCTACGACTTCGTACGCAACTCGAGCGATTGGAGCAGGAACGCACCCCTCTCGAGGCGGACTTATTGCGAAACACTGCGATTCTTTCGCCCATGAGGCGTATGCCGCCAGAGATCCTTGCCCAAATATTCGCGCTGACCTTGCCATCCGACCGGAAAGTGGTCGAAAGCGGTCGGATCGATGTGCAGGATAGCCCATGGATTTTGACGCGCGTTTGTGGCCGCTGGAGAACGGTCGCCATCGCATCATCTTTTCTATGGTCGTTCCTTTCCATCAACTGCGATGTCATGGTCAATCTTTCAGCCGCATATCCATTACCGTTGCTCACGGCCCACCTTCAACGCGCAAACCGCCTCCGCATTCATTTCTTGGCTGGAGACTGTCTTACGCAGTATTCAACGACCATGCTCCAACTGCTCGTGGAGTATTCGCCCCGTTGCGAGGAACTATATTTGTTTGTGATTCCAGATGTCCTCCCTATCATCGCCCACCTACACGATCGTGTCCCGTTATTGCGCAAATTATGGCTCGAATTTAGCGAGGACGAAAATTTAGCGGTCCGAGAAGACATCGATTCCTTCTGCGTGGCCCCGGCTCTTCGCGATGTATCCCTCCCGTTGCAGGATCCCAAACTCACAGTACACTTCCCCGCTCATCAGCTGACGCGGTACGAGCTGAATGGCTCATGGGAGCATCACATCGCCATTTTAAAGGTCGCGACACATCTAATCGAGGCGCGCATTTGCATCCACGAAGAAACATCACTCCCAGCGCCTGGGGTAATCATCGAACTCTGTGATCTCCGCCGTCTGCATGCGTCGCAGGCGGATATTCTGAATTTCCTCCGGCTACCAGCCCTACAAGAGCTAGGCTTCTATCTCGGGGACTCGGGCTTCGATGTTACGCCACACATCGATTCGATCGTCGAACGATCCTCCTGCATACTCCGCAGACTTTGTGTCGAAGGGGTACCCATTGCAAACACGGTTACGGGCATCCTGCGGAATCATCAAGCCATCGTCGAGCTCGTAGTCATTCTCCTTGATGACGGCTCGTCAATCGAGGCCGATACTTTGATCACCGACTTGTCTGGTCACAATGTCGAGGGTGTTTTCAATGTGGCTCCGCAGCTGAACGGTGTGTTTTTCGGATGTCAGAATGACAACTCTTTCGACTGCAAGCTTTATCACGACATGTTATTGTCGAGGTGGAAGGCTGGCGCTCTCAAATCCGCGGTTTTAATCTTTGATTCAGAGTCAGGGCTAGAGTCATCGATCAATCAGTCTCTGGACGATCTCCGCGCAGACGGCCTAAATCTGCTCTGTATCGTGGGACACGACGTCGAGGCACTCACGATGATGTGGGCATGGACTTTGGATACGTATCTATAATGTTTGGAATCTGGCTAGATCTGCGATAACGATATTATTGTCACCCCACGAACGGTGTCCACCAAGTTCCACAGCATTTTGGAAGCTGGGTGGTTGTGGAGCTTTTCTTTAAGTAACAAGAGCGGCACTGTTGCAACGCGGCGCAGACTCAGGATGCAGGAAATTACTCTTGAGCTCTTCCCAGGCGCGTCGGGTAACATTGTCCAAGTTCTACGATTCTCGAACTCTGAAAATACGTCATTAGGTTCAGGCACCAGATGGCTCCTTCTTTGTGTACCTCAGAAAATGTCGCAACCTGGCATAAACTTTTGGCCCAATCAACCCCGGTATTCTTCGTGGTTCTTCAGCAATCCTTGCGTCCACGTTTGTTTGGATGGGAGAAAGCGTATTTCCCTCAGTCGGGGACAATTAATTTCACCCCCATTTCACCCCAACCCAGTCTCCGCCAGCATATCGAATGTCCGCAGATATTTCTTGCTCCGGTGAAAAAATCTCTGCGCTGACGTTCACAGATTTCCATAGATTTCCGCGACTGAAATATCAAAAGAGAGAAGACATAAGTACTTTTGGGACGCTGTGTCGTACTATACAGGCAAATTCAAACAGTTGGGACCCCACACGACTTGTTTCGTGAGGAGCGACGAGAAGGGTGGGATTGGGACTCGATTGATCCTCGGCTAACGACCAACAGTCGGCTAACCGTTGTTAGTGGGACTCGAAAGGACTCAAACTTGATCAGTGGGACTCGGCTGGTCGGCACTTCCAAGATTCAAAGCTCCGCTCAGCACAAGCACCACGCAGTGGGCCAAGCGACGAGCGCAAGGGGGGTCCGCGGGGTCTCCCCCGCGCCAGATAATTATTAAAAGCTCAGAATACGCTTAAATAATGAGATACACCTAAAGAAAAGAATATTTAGAGCTCCACGCAGTGGGCCCCCGCCGCGAGCGAAAGTACCATGCACCACAGTGGAATACAGCGGTGAGCCTCAAGGTGAGTCCGTGGGGATCTCCCCTGCACCAGAGTAATTATTTACACTGAGATTTAGCTGTAGAATGTTGAACCTTGTAAAAAGCTACTAATGAATTTACTTTTTCGGCCGTCAGGCAAAAGGAGGGGGTCTGGGGGGAACCATGTTCCGCCCAGCAAGAAATATAATCCAAAGCTCCGCACAAATGCTTTAGAATGAAGCATAGACTTAAAATCGGCTCCGACGTGCCGGGAACGATGGATTGATCCTGGCTGATGGCAATCCCATCAATAGTGCGACTCGTGTAAATTGCAAGTAAATTGGCGAGTCCCGCTCCTTCTCGTATACTCTTGTTTTCGTCGACTCCTGTCCCCATTAAAAAGTCCAGTTTGTACCTCCGGCATTCGAGATGCCAGGAAATGTATCCATCTCGCCAAGCTCTCCACTGCTTCGCAATCCCAAGGTCAAGCTCATCGATTCCATCGCTTGCTTCTGGAACTATCTCGCCCCGCATCTTCCGTTCGCACTCTTCCAATCGCAGTACCCCGTCAACCCTACGTGTTGCCTCAAGAGCTTCCTGGCAAAGAAGATGGAGTGTGTCCACTCTCCCGCAACCCCGCTTCCAGATCAACTGTTGGAACGCCCGGAAAGCGATACCGTGGGTCCATTCAATGAGGGATCTTGCCGAATTCCAAGAAATTTGATTGGATACGATAGAAAAAAACGAGAGAATCAAATAAATGACAGTGATTTTGGTATCAGCCTCGCTCGAAGTGGGTTATTTTGCATACGATCCGTTAGGCCCGTCCTCTCGGTCATCTTCCATCTGCGTAGTGATGTTCACAGCGATACGCCGCAAAGGAATGCTGCCGAATGTTTGACCACCGTTACTGAATCCTCTGGAGTCCTGGGTCGAAGGCGAAGTTTGCTGCGAGCGCAAGGTAATGCGAACGGTGATCAGTCCAAAGGTTATCCCCTATTACCCGTAATTCAGTATCATGCATATATATCAAGCAGGGTGTGGACCTACGACGATGGGGGTCACCATTTCGAGCAGAACATATTGGGCGTTATAGTTGACTGCATATAAAGAGAGCAGGAGAATCTCGACAAAGAGATACAACGCGGCCGACTCCACTAGAATTTGGAGGACGGGCAGAAATGATCCACCCCCCAGCCGGTATCGTGCGGACTGCTTCTCCCCTTGCCAAAGCCGAAGAGCCATTAAACCCGTGGTGATTATGTTCTGTACCACAGCAATGGAATAGAATACGGTGATCCAATTTGTGAGACGAGGGTCAAACACCGTGGCTGCAGGGTCAACAGTGGTGTACAAGCCGCATACCATATACCCAGATACTAAAAAAGGCAGGGTCAGCACCGAAGTCGTGCACAGAGATTGCTGCTACTACTTACTTGCGCTAGTAAGCAGCAAGCAAAATGGGAAGATTACGAATTTGTACCCTTGATTCCAGAGTATCCAGCAACGGTAAACCTTATTTGACGGAGTTGGCTGTCATTAAATTGTGGGAGGAACAAAAAGCCTACCGCCATTGCATCTCCCAGAATACTCTGCGTTGCGTACCTGGAAAGAGGTAAAGGTTTTCCAAAAAGAATCAACTTGTACCAGAACGTACAGTATATCTTTGAAGATGTGATGCCCTTGCAAAGTTCTGTCATTTAATATCGGCGAAAATGGATAATGGAGTGTCCTTACAAGTTGACAAGACTCCCAAATAGCCCACTGGACCACCAGGAGAGCTTTGAAAGTCCGTAAAACCTTGGAGAAGCCGATACCCATTCATGGCTATCGAGAGAAAAGGTCGGATTTTGTAACTGCATTGAATCAAAGTTTCTCACCGACGTGCAAGGAGGCCAATATGAACATGACTATGGATCCGGCAACCATGATCTGACGTCCAACTTGTGAATATCTGCTTGTCGTGGGTAGTGGAAAAACATATACACGACTATGGGTGGATCTACCACGCGTTGCGGTGATGTTGATGTATAAACTGAACCAGAACCCGCTGAAATAAACGCCTACGCGGTTTTGAGACAATAGTTTTGTCATAATCGCGGACAGTACCATATACGAGAGCCTTGAAGTCGTCAGGCCCAGCACAATGAACAGTAGATGGTGCTCACCTCCAGCCAAGCAGCGACAATAAAGGTCTTGTCCAGGGGATATTGGTGAAAAGCCATGCCGCAATAATATGCTGCACTGGACCCCCTTCGTTTTATGAATTCATACAGTGGCGTTAGGCCTGTGGGTCGATGCTGTAGCAATATGTATAGGTGAAACGGCAAACGGAGCGTCATGCCTTGAAACGCGCTGTTTATTTCTCTTTATGGTATGTCTGGGCATCAACTACCATCAAAGGCAGATTTGTGAGGGGAAACGGCCATTCACGCGTTACGTTTCACCCTTACAAATCTTTTCAGTGATTGAGACGCCGTTGGTGGTGTCGCCCCTCGCGCCACCCTGCGTCCGTAAACGGCAAGGCCAATCACCAACCTCATTCCGCCACCACGTCGCCGTTCATCGAAATTGGCTCTTGATGCTCCTCTCCGCTGTCGCACAGCCTTTCCTATTGGCCTTAGACACGGTACTTTCCATTTACTCCTATTTCACTTACTATATATTCTGTATCCTATTGCCTGTTCCTATACAATTTATTTCGGCCCATATCGCTCGTCCCCGTCGTTTCCACGCCCAGCCCTTGTCGTTGCCGCGGCGGAGTCTCTGAGCATTGTGAACCAACTCGCACACACAGATCTTTCCTTATGCCTTGCTTCTGCGCTTGGACAGTTGGTTGGTTCGTCATGGAGAATGGGCACGCCGGGCATTTTTGGAGCTTCTCGAGGATGGTGATAATTAGAGAAAACACCGCGGCGCGACGCTCGCAGCCTCGCACTACGGACCAACATTCGAAATACATACGGACCAAACAGCCCCTGGAGCATAGTCATAAATATATTCCCCGCGCATTCGGAGCGGCGAACATGGAGGAGTCCGACAGGTCGTGGGCTCGTAAGTGTGCGCCATTAATCATTACGGAAGTTATCCAGACCGTGACATGTTGTGGGTGTATGTATTGAGTGTCCATGCGTCACGACCCTGACATGCCCTGCACGGGGAAGTGGAGCATTCTCCACTGAGATCATGTCATCTTGCGAGGATCTTAGGAAAGAATTCAAGCAGACGCGAAGCGGAGTTTATTCACGTGACCGTGTTGGTTGCGTCACAGTCACCATTGGGAATCATTCGACCTCATGAGTCCATGTCATTGTCAATGCCCTCCTACAATGACCTGCCGCTGGACGATGCCATCGTCGGTCGTAATATGACATTCTGTCCCATCTTTGGTACTCTGCAGTCCACCATTCTGGTTTGCAAGGCATTTCATCGCGTGTTCCAGGCCCACCCAAAGGCAAGCCCGATTCCGACAATTTCCGAGTACATTTCCCTCGATTAACATCCAATGCAGTCAATTACTCGAAGTATGGCGTACAACATAGTTGGGCCAGCTCTTCCGCAGGCATTTCGAGTGGTGAGATACCCGTGCGATGGGTACACTTCGGACGGCGACCCGTCTACGATGGCCGAGGCGTGCCCTGAGGACCCCGATCCCGGTGCGACCACAGCAAAGGAAAAGGAAACACTGCAGGAGAACTCTCGAGTGGTTGCGGTTCTCGAGGATATCTATAGCCTAACGTACGCGCGTTCCCATTGCCACCCATGTCTGATCTAACACCCGCGCAGAAACAAAGATCGCACGTCGAAGACGAGCGCCTTGACCTCAGCGGAATCATGGCGCTTCCGGCGCACAATGTACCGTCTCATGCTGTAGTGCCACCTGGTCCCAGGCAATCACTAGTCACAGGTAGTCTCTCATAGACAGACACTACAACAAATTTAGTGCTCGTACCTCGCATAAGTCACAGGAGGAGATAGACCCCGACGACGACGAGCTCATCGCCAAGATTCGTAAACAACGCACGGCCATACTCAGCGAGTACCCAATAGACGATCTCCGGGAGCTGAATTCCGCTGTGAAATTCCTTTGCCGCATTTTTGACCGCGTTACCAACTCTCGTACGTTGTCCTCTCACTCTATGTCTTTGTCGCTGATGACGTGCTTTCAGAATCAATGTCACTGAAGGCCTTTTTTTAACCGGCCCTTCCGGTGCCTTGCGGGTTTGGCAAGCTCGCTCCTACCACGTTCTCGAAGACATCGACTTGATGTTCTTCGAGGACGATGAGGAAATTCTTCTTTTTGTGAGGTACTTCTCCTTGCCGCTTCAAAGTATTTGGACTGCACGCAACATCACGCCTCCAAAGGAGGATGACCCCGCATCTGCTTGGATTCTAGATCCAGTCAACGGCGCGAACGACACCTGTGTGTACTTCCGTATAATGCGATCCCGCCCAACTCTGACGAGCGTTCCCCAGGCTCGCATTGTGCTACCCCAGGGGGGCTTCAACTCTACACTGCAGCCAGTGAGCGAGCTGCCTTTTCCTTCGCCTTGGGTACTCTCTGACACTACGCAGACTCGGAACGCTTCCCAATCTTCCTCACCAATCTCCTCAAAAGAAGTTAAAGCTCAACCAAACCGTCGCCCCACCTTTCTATGTAGTCACCATGCATCTCGTCAACTCCGACTCCCTGGGCTACTTTCTCAGCAACCTATTCGCCCTCAAACCACATACGGCGCCGGCGTTCGATAATTGGGATCAGACTGGCTCGTATTGCTTCATGTGTTTCACCAAGTTCTTGGAAGAGCATCTGTGGATTTGGTTCCTCGAGGAACGGATCAAGGGTGCGTTTTCTGCCAATTCTCCGCTTGGCGTTGGACTGTTTGATATATGTACATGTTGCTAGGAGGGTGAACGCCCCGGAAGAGTGCTGGTAAGTGTGAAACTACATTTGAGCTGCCCCTGTTGACGCTCCTCCCCCTCAGGTATGGTTGGAACTGTCGCACGCAGATTCATAAAACCAAAAACGTACGTCCCGTGGATTTCGCTCATGTTTGGTTGCGCAATAACGAATTTTTCTCATAGCATCTGTGCATCCCTACAAAGGGCGACCCAGCTTAGCCTGGCCCAGAAGTACCGTCAAAGGCACGAAGTTGTGGACTAGATTCTACGCACGCATATCCCCCGCGCATGCAGCAGCCCGCGTGCTCAACCATACGTCTGCGGTGCCCTCCAGGCGAGCAAAACGCGAACGCGAGAGGCTGGCGTGCAGTACGCGCACCCGCCTCCAATGGACCCCACCAGGACCACATCTCCATCACATCCCGTACACACAACATCCGTCGCATGGCCTGCGAACGAGACCCCAGGGCACCATACGCACCCGCACCACCGACATTTGAGCACATCGCCGCTACCATGAAGGCGCTCTCCCCGGTCCTTCACCGTACGCCCGCGAACGTGAACGCTTTGGTACACGGAGGCGTAGTGTGCACCCTCGGGCTTCCACTTCATCTGCGCGCTACGCAGGCAAGGCGCAGACGCCTACGAAGCGCACCACCACCCCACATGCTCAACGGCGCTATACACGCCTTCATCACTACCCATGCTCGGCTGGCACCCTTCGTAGCCGCTCGCCACTGGCGTAACCGAGGTGTGTCTCTCGCACGGCGAAGCAGCACGACGCTCCTCCTCACACCCTCCCTCCAATCTCATTTCCACCTCCCAATCTCAAAAGGGAAGATAAAGAAAGCACGCACATCGTATTCCTGCTTCCAGCTCGCAAACTCCCTCTCCAGGTCGGAGACAACGAGCGGTTTGATGGCCGGCGGATTTCGGACGAGCCTACGGACGTGTTATATGAGTATGGGAAGAAGATAGGGTGGGGAAAGTAGGAGGTGCGCGAGGCGAATGAGAAGGAGAGGGGGAGAAATAATATAGGACGAGGAGCCCGCACGCCATGTCCACGAATCGAAGACGGGGGAATCCATCCTCGTCGAGCGTAAGCTTCGTGGGAGCCATCCAAGGCAAATTGCCTCCGCCGAGCGGCGAGCCGCCCTCGACCATATTCGAGCCCACCCACTTCCCCGGCGCCTCTGGCCCGAACGCATCCGTCCTCCTCGTCCCCTACGGCGTGGATATCCTCGAGTGCAGCCGGCCACTCCTCGAGCGCAGGCGCAGCCCTCCCGCATACCTCTCGCCCCCAAAAAAGAAAAGAAAACACGACAAAAGAGGAAGTGGTGGCCCACCTCATTTCCACTCAGCGTAATCGGTACCCCTGCCGCACACTCGACGTTCGCGATGCTGTAGTTGAGCTTGTCGTATGTAGATCACCGCAGAGACATTGGTTTCGTGGGCTTTGCGGCCAAAGATGCCTGTGTGCGCTGTGTTAGCCCAAGGTACAGCGAAAGAAAAGCGGGGACAGCCAATATTGTATTGTAACAAAAATATAGGAACAGTGAACTGCGGCACTTACCACAGATCAATTGGAAGTACAGGAGGCTGCACAAGCCATCGGCGAGTGTGTATTGCGCCAGTATACAGAATACATTCAGAGGCGGGAACAAGATAAAAAAGAGAGGCTCACGATATGCACATAATGTACCTTGTCCACAACCTTTGGCCTCTTTTTGACTCAAGGGCTCACTGGGGACATCTTCCGAAATCTATCCCAGGATCGCAGGATTCCGTCTAGAGGAGATAAGCGTCGTTCAAAGTTCTCCTTTCGGCTCCTTTTTGGTCTCCTTTTCATTTTCCTGTTCATCTTCCTGAACCGAGAAGGAGGACAAGTAGGAACCACGAAAAGGAGCATTTTGGCGAAAATGAGCTCGCAAGGCCATTTTCGCCAAAATGCTCCTTTTTGTCGTCCTACTTGTCCTCCTTCTTCTGCCGATATTTGGAACTCCGCACCAGACTTTGATCCCATCATTCCCTTTGTCCTTTCCCGGGCCCTCCATACCTTCTCATCACACATTCTCTATCCTATTAGCTACTACCCATTGTTAGTGAATACCATTTGTACATTTCATGGGCTGGACCTCTCCGAAAAAATCGCGTAAAAAGGCACCCGCAAAGTCCAGTGCCATTCGCGGTGGAACCACTCCCCCGTTGTGAAAGTGGCTAGAGCACCTGCTAAATACCTAAAGCTCCTAAGAGACATGCAGACGCTGATCACAAGACTGGAGCAGCTCGCGTGCGCGGTGTTCTGATACAACACGGGTGCACTGATCGCCTGCTCGGCTGGCTCGGAGTTTCAACGGCAGATCCCTTGCCGATGACTGCCGAAATGTGTTCAAGAGAAGGAAAACTCTCCTACTAGGCTTCCTTCTTGAAAATACAGGAGGGGGGGGGTTTCAAAGTTGGCCTTTTTGCACTCCTTTTGTTCTCCTTTTTGTTTCATTTTCGCATTTTTGGCGCAAAAATGGCGAAAAGGAGACGAGAAGGAGCACGAAAAGGAACGCGAAAAGGCTAACTTTGAACGACACTATTATATGATGTGGGCTATGAGTTTGGGCTAGTGAACGAGTAAAGAGAACTTGGTGTGAGTCGTGATCGTGGTTGTTGTTATGGAAGCAAGGCAGTTTAAACTCCGCCCGGCCCGGGCTCGTTCCGGAATCCGGCTCTTCAACCACTTCCGTCTCCTCGCTCGTTTCGGGTCACCGTTCAACTTCTGGCTTGGTCTACGCAAGCGGGGTATTATTCAAGTGCGAATCAATACTTTTGCATCCGACAATATCAAAAACCCGAACCGCGCGGTACTTGTGCATCATAGCGACTAGTAGAGCAGTCTGACTCTCGAGTCTCTTGCCACCGAGCAAGTGTGCTGCCCCGCACACATTTCCTGCACATTTTCCCAACGCATTCGCTCATATGCTGCCTTGAAAAATACCGCCGACACGAACTCGCGATGCCTACGCCTCGTCTCATCTAATTAAATCAACGGCGAAATTTAAACCAGGCTAGCGCTAAGATCTCGGGGCGGAAAGGCTGTGGTCGAGCCAGGACCAACTCCAACCGAAACATGTTCACAATTTCCGAGGATTTTGCATTCGGAGTATATCCTGAGCCCAGAAATTTACATGTAAGCGCGCATGAATTCCGTTTTTCTCTTCTGACCCTGTATTAGTGCGCCTAGATTTTACTTGTGGCGCCCGCGAAAGGATCCTGAACCTGGAATCTTTGAAGCAAGTATATAAAGTTGAGTGGTTTTTAATTCCCCGCAATGCGTTCAATTAAAGAATACCGCGAATCATTCAAGTTAATATTACTCTCGGCATCCGACTAGGTAGGTGGCTCGCGATCCTTTCCACTGCGCTATCAACGCTCCCCAATGGCACCTGCATTTTCAGTTCTTCAGTATGTACAGAATAGCTCTACGCAATTGGAAGTCCAAGTACTGGCAGCTAATAGGACGATCCCATATTTCACCTGATGGTTTCGTCCAACAGTGAGTGTTTTCCGTTGCGCGATTTTCCGCGAGTTGATGAATTCCATCCTTGTTAGTGGGGAAGCGCCCCCATCTCACTGTTCCATCGCAGGGCGACGAGTTCAATCTCAGCGTTATCGACCAGCTCTCGAATGAGAACATGCTGCTCAGTACCAGTATCGTGCGTTTTGCCTTTCAGCCTTTTAATAATTCACGCCTCCAGCGCAGCCATGGTTTCTTCCCGCTCAATACCGGCTGAGCGGACGGAGTCGCTTTCATGACATGTCCGATTTCTGTGGACAATTCCTTCCTATACACCAGTATGTTCTCTCCTTTTTCACTGTGGCCTTAACCAGCTGACCGTTTATTCGAATAAACGGCAACCAAGCTGGCACGTTCTGGTACCACAATCATCTTTGTAAGTGTCTTGCCCGCTCGATCGCTCAACGACTTATACATGACCTCCATAGCAACGCAATATTGCCATGGCCTTCGGGGCCCGTTGGTCGTTTACGACCCGTTAAACCCGCATGCATATCTCTACGGTATATATTACTACCTCTTCACCACCCGCTTTGTCTGATTTTACTCTTTACGAGCGACACAGGCCTTCCGCGGCGGCGGGACGCCAGGCAAAGGTTAACATTGCACCGAGGGGCTTCCACAGCTTCAAGGAATTTAGTAATTTCGCTTTACCACACGCGATAGGCGGGGTAAAATGGGGAGAGTCAATCACAGCCTCGTCGAGCCACCCGAATAGGTAGTCGCCGAAAGCTACACGAAAAGGTAAAATAATTTGCGTTTCTATCGGTGTCGGTAAAGGACCGAATGTTGTTGTGTGTCAACGAGGTAAGGCATGTCGACAGGGAAAACCAGAAAGCTGCCGGGAGTAAAAAGCGAAGATCCAGTTCCCGGGCGAGAACTATTGTATCGAGGAGGATTTTACAGCGTCGATGTGGATCGTTGAATAATACATGTATATTCATGCTGCCGCTGGTGCGTCTTTCTGCAGAGGAAGAGAAAAACGTGGATCAATCGGCGAAGAGCAGGGATGCATTTCGTATTTCCGCCCCAATCACAAGCATGCCGCAATGTCCCCAAAAGGCAGAGGTTGATTGTCGGGATATGACCTGTTAGCGTGTCGGAAAAAACCCAAATCAGTTGCAACGGATTGGGTCGGCTTGTCGGCTTGAGTGGGATTGCAACCGGTCCCAAGCCGCTGGCGGGGTGGCTTGTAACCACTTGTAACTTGTCCTGAGCCGTTCAAAGTATCTCAAGGCACCTCCATGCTTTGAACCCCTTGGGGCAGCTTTTGAGTGAGGAGCTGGGACCTTGGTGTGACCACGTAAAAATATTCAGTACGAGTATAACAACTTTAGACTATAGACTTTTCACTGCCGCTGACTCGGTTTGGTGGGGATCTGTTCAAGGGATAAAGAAAAGTATTCACTTCAATTAATCTACTTATTTGATTTACACGCGTAGAAACATATTATCCTCGTCAATATAATCCACCAGGTAGAATACCTCGCGCGACGCGCCAGATATAGGGAACAACAGCGCGCCGCGGGTAACGTGTTCAAGCAGGATGAATATTATGCTTCTGGAGCTCCATTGAAGTTCGCGGATGGCCCGCGGACAATCGGTGCGCGGCGTCGGTATGCATTGCTGGAGGTTGGCAGTTTGTTTGCGGTGACGGGGCCACCATAAAATGAAGACTGTGGATGCTCTTTCTGAGATCTTGACCTCTTTGAAGTGCCACATTGCTTGTGTCCTGGCTTAGACACTGGGCTTCGAGCAAGCGCGTCGCGGTGTAAGGTAATGAAGTCACAACCACGTGCCGAATTTGCGGTGGCATTCCCAGAGCCACCATCATTGAAGACAATGCGCAAAGTCAAGGCTGCTACTTATTTAAGACGGTGGCAATTGCATTGTGGCAAGTGCATTTCTTTCCTTCTTACCACCACCATAACTCACAAACTACTTATGCCACAGTCTAGTTCACCAACTCCGCCCTTGCTCTCACTCAGCAACTCGCCCACCAAGTCACCGCGGACCGTGCGCAGGGTGCGTTGGGATAAATTTCGACCCATTACTCCACTCATCCCCCTCAGATTCGCCAACAAATTCGAGCATTGCGTAGAGCAGCAAGTCGATACGACCTGCAAGCCACGAAAGATGTACAGGTGCGGCGACCACACACGAGATGACTCAGAGGTTAATCCGAAGGACACCGAGACCCGTATATGCGATCCAGGTCGCCACTTCGCCCTCATGTGGTGCTCGAGGTGCGCAGCCGCCACATTTTTTTCCGTCGCTCATTTCTGATTTTTTTGTTTTGTTTTGTGAAGGTTTACGTCTCCTGCATCCGCGGGCGTCAAGGCGCGAACGGGTTGTTCGATGGCAAATCCAAGCTCCCGCAACCCAAGTGCCCCGAAGAACGGGTACATAAAATCACCCGTGCGACGCCAAGTGCGTGTCCTTTTAAGTTCATTCCACTGATCTAATAACTTCGTACTGATCGCCAACCCTCCACAGAACAATCGCGAAGACGAATGGCAAGGCCGGTCATCCTCCCCTTCCCCATCCCCGAATTCGCTTCACTTCTCGACAAGCCCGCCACAACTGTCATTGAGCTCTCAGCCCCGATCATCAGCTCAACTATGGAACCCACCACGCACCACTTCCCGGACGCCAATCATTCCTCCGCCTGGGCGCCAATCTGTACCACCCGCGGGTGCAAGCAGGCAATCATCCCGGCGGGCTGCAGCCCCAAGCCGCTCTCAAAACAACGAGCGGCGTGGACATTGAATTGTTCTGTAATAGTAGCCGCAAAAATGTACTTTTATATTTAGTTTTATTCAATGGTTTTTTTTTTTAATTGGCGTAGCACGTCTTAGTTGCAACCAGTCAAAACAAGTCTCAAGGTCCATAATCCCCCGACTGGCTTTTAATGGATTGTAACCGATTGTAACCCAACGGCTGGCTTGGAACCGGGTTACATGCACCTTACCCAAGTGTTCCAAGCCACAAACAAATTGGGACCTTGGAACGGCTTGAGACCGGTTGAGTGGCGATACAACCCACCCAGGATTTTTCCGACACGGCGTTGAGATCAATGAATCGGCCAGGAATATGCGGTTTAAGTTACCAGCGGTAAAAGATAGTTCTGAAAACGTACGCCAGATCAACTGGCGAGTCGGAGAGAAAAGGAGGGGGCATCATTCCACGCCTTTTGAATCTACAATATTCTCTACTGCCTCCTTGAGGACCTCAGAGGTATTGCAGAGGGTTCCCTTGTTGACACAATGACACGAAACTGCGTGTTGTCGGCCTGGATTTAGTGACATTCTGACTTTGGCCTCAGGCCAAAAAGCCATGGCTTTTTGGTTTTGGTACCAAAGCCAAAGCCAAGGCACCAATTAGCCGATGGATTGGCCTGAGATTAATTAGTCAGGCCAAAGCCAAATTTCGTCCAAATTCCCCGCCAAAAGTCGGGCCAAAGCCGGTCAAAGCCAAGGCTTTGGGTTTGGCCTGGCTTCGGATTTTGAAAGCCAAAGCCATTACAGGTGCAATCGACCACCTCTAGTGTTGCCGCCGAGTCGAGTCAAAACTCGCTCCCAACTCGATCGGTCCGAGTTCGATCGAGTTTCGACTCGAGTTGTCGATCGAGTTGGCTAGTTTGCTTTGGCCATTTTTCCACTTGCCTCCATTGGCTGTAAATGATACAGAAGGGTATATAATATTATTGGGTATTCAATGACGAGTCTGTGTTCTCCGTAGGTGGCATGTTCTTAAGCAAATCCGCAAGCTCCTCCATTTTACCCGCCTTGATCAATTCTCGGATCGCCGCCTCGGTTGGAATTCCTTCGATCGTGTAATCTTCCTCCTTGGCGAGCAGGCCGTCCATGAAGTCTAACCGGTCTTGCTTGTAAGAGAATTTTATTACCTGCAATGCCTCAAATAAATCGGAGCAAATACTTGAATTTACATGTTTGCACGTAATTTCGGACGGTGCCCTCATGCTCCGCATGAACTCACCCGTGCATTTATTGCACGTAAAATTGCATTTGCCGTGCAAAGGGACAGTCATGCGACAACTTTCTGCGCAACTGGTGGACTATGGGGATTTGCACCTGGGAAGGGGAACTCTTTCCGCACACCAACTACCCAGTTGATGGTCAGGTCCCACAGGGTTGTATCCAGAGGTCCAGCCCATTTGAGGGCCAGCCAGTGCGAGTCTGTTAGTGTCTTGTGTGAACGACCCCCTGGAATTGGTTTGTGTTCGGTTGGGATCTTGTGGGTTTCTGTAAGGATAACCATACAGTACTACATGTATGCCTTCCGTAAACTCGTTGTTCAGACATTTGGACCACACGAGTATAATGAATTCCCTCCCCTCCCCCCCCGGTTCCGTCGCTTGGTGTCAGTCTCTGCAAAAGACGAGAACACGTGTTCGCAGGGAACCGAGCTTGCTTGAACGGAAGGATATCGCAGGCAACTTTGAAAAGGATAGGTTTCTTTTCTGAATTGAGCTATTGAGAGGCTTTGCATAGACATCATGGTTCACTCACATCCCAGAAGCGGACAATATTAAAGGGTTGCGAACGGTCTGAAACCTCCCTCGGTTCGTTCTTGTAGACAGATAATTCTTCTATAGCGATGCGGCGGTCATCTTGAAGAGCCATGCGTTCAAGATCGGCTTCCTCTTCGGGCGAGAGGATCTGAATGGTAGCCTGAGTCGATGATAGGGTGGAATGAGATAGGCTCGATGCCGGTGCAACCGAGGCGTCGGGTGCATCAGAATGAACACGTGGAAGCGAGACAATTCGGCGTGAAATTTTCATGCTACTGGCCATTGACTCTCCAGACGCGCAAAGCCAGAAGACTGGGCAGCAGCCGCACGGGAGGCAGATGAGAGAGGGTGGAGGGAGGTTTGGAAGTTCGGAGTTTGCTGCGAGATTTTGGTATTTTCATGCTGTCTTGCAGTGACGTCATCTTTGAAGACATCAGGATACGCGCACAGGTATGAGTGTCAATCATCCATTCTTCTGCCTTGTGCGCATCGTCTGCTGGCCAATGCTCCTGTATCCAGCCAAGTTTCATGGTCGGATTGATGACTTGCGTTTAGCGTTTAGAAGTGAACTTAAAACGGTATCCAGGACGTACCCATAGCGAGCGTGTATATCCGACATTTCCGGCCTTTGAAAACATAGTCTTGGATTTTTGCGATGCCTACGCCGATGTAGTGCCCGAGTTCTAGAAGCTCCATCTGTAACTCGAGCAACTTGATGATCAGAAGCTCAAAAGTCGGAAGCGCCAGAGAGAGTATAGGTGTCTTCTCTGCCGAAAGGAGCTCTTGCGCCATATGGGCGAAAGACAGTATGAACTGGATGTCGTTGAAGACCTGGAATTGGTCTTCCATAAACAGAAGATGGGATAATGCAAGGGATAATGATTCGTGCTCGGGGTGCTTGAGGAAGCATTGGATTGCCTGGCGAACTTTGAGTATAAATTACAGCACTGGGATCAAACTTACAGGATACAGCTCAATCACTCTATCGTTCATCATGAAAGTTGAGGACCAGCGAGTCTCACAGTCCCGAAGCAATTGAATCACCCGCAATACTCCGTTCGGGGGCCACACTTGTTTCTCGTTACCCTGCTTGATTACAATCTTCAAGCTGCTGCGACGTTGACCTGAGGCTCGACAAGATGCTACTATGCGCCGAGAGCCACCAACAGGGTCAGATTCGAGGGCGTCCACATAAGCCACCAGTTCCGGATACGGTAATTGGCTCACTGAGCTCACTACAGGCAGCCAAGGGTTTTCAGTAAGTTCGGCCAGAATAGTCTGCGTCGTAGTGCTGGCCAAAAATACGATACGAAAAAATATGTGAATATGATATGATATGGATACAATACGATATGGGCCCGACCGTATTCAAATATATTTGAATACGGTAAAGTATGGGTTTGGCCGCCTGGGGACCTTAACGGTACCAGTTGGATCATCAAATCCCACACCCGCCACAGCTGAAATCGAGCCTGATCTGTTCTGATGTCCTTCCAGCCATTACTCCGGTTCGGATCCACAGGCTCCCGAACCACTCGCCCATCAAAACCGCGTGATGCGGAAGTTGAAACTTGCCAACATGTGCCATTCTGCCTCTGGAGGTTGCTGGAGGCAATCTTGAGGTTAAATCATCCTTTGTACACACATCCAGACCACATTTTACCACAATTCAAAGCATTTTTTTCTATGCAAGGTGTGGCGAGAATATATTTGAATATATTCAAAATATATTCATATTCAGTGGCAAAAATATGAATACGATACACTACAAATATGATATGCACCCGGAGCACTGAATACGATACGAATATGAATACGATACGCCATTTGTCGTATCATATTCATATTTGGCCAGCACTACTGCGTCGCAATATTGATGACACGAGAGAAGCAGCTACCGAACCGATTAATAAAAGAAAAATAATCCGAGTCGAAATGGTACCGAATTCGGTTACCCTCAGCATCAAACTCGATAACAAGCCTTGGTTCTTCTGCAATTAGCCGGCCGAGGTGAAACATGAACATGTTGTTGTTCAATGCATTGTCTAAGGTACACAGCCCAGTCTTGAATCGGGGTAAGTTTACCAACGATTCGGCGACAAAGATTGACTACCTTGTGCAATATTCCCGCCTCCCTCAAGACTCCAAATGCAATATTTGCCAGATTCTCACCGTCGTGCTTGCCTTCCACGAGACGGAAAGCCAAGAGGAGGTTGGCATAGAGAAGTGAGTTGACATCGCGAAATGAGTCGCGAGATCGCCTTTGGACCAAACATCACCCGTGAAGTGAATTCTGCTGTAAGCGCGTTGTGAAGAAATTAAGGCCAGCTGCGCATATTTAGATAAAATAGTCACCTTAAAGTCCTCTATGAGCAATTCGCGGACTTGAGAATATTGCTTCAGAATGCGGTCAGTCAATGCAGTGCGATGCGGTAGCTCTTTGTCCGACTCGGTACGGCCAAATAATATGAAATCCCTAAACTCTTGATAGTCCACCACGTTTATTGACCTGACCGACAGTTCTCAGCCAGAAGGTTAACAGTTCGACAGATGATAGACGTACCTGATCGTCGGTCACGATCCACCGAATCAGACGGTCAATCCATCCCTCGAGAGAAAATTGTTCAGAAACATGCTGTTCGCCGCCGTCATCGTGATGTTTCAGATTCAGTTTACGGACAATTGGATAGTAGATATCGCCATGGGTTTCCTGGAGATGCTTGCGAATATCTGTAGTTACTCCGCCGCTGCCATTCTTCCAGATCTGCCGGTGGCTTGATAGATTTCACATCAGTTGAGAGAAGAGCAGTCCCGACAATTTACGCACTCGCAAAGGCGACAACCCAGATGTGAATACTCCTTCGACGTGGGTTCCTCCCATTAAGCGCAATGGGCCCGACACTTTTCCTGGTCACGTGAATGCCTGACCAAAGCTGAGGCTCATTGTTCGCTGTATTAAGACACTTGTGGCTTCGCGTTTCGGTGATTCGAGTGCGCCAGCAATGAGAAAGAAATATATTTTGTAATTAAAACGAAAAAAAAAAACAAATTTTTTAACAACAATCGCGGTCACGAGCCTGAGCATTTGCCACCTACTAGTACCGTCAAGAGGTGATTGATCTCTGGATTGTCGAATATGGTTAGATAAGCTGATGATCACTCGGTGATCGCCAGAAAGTTGTCCAGCATACTTGCATTCGTTGCTCACGGTGCCAGAGGTCATATTTTCACTATAGAATACCTACCCATACACATTGTTTATGGCTTTGAGCTCTTACCGTGTATGAACATTGAAAAACAGAATGTGGTGAGAAATGATGCTGTGATGGCAACTGATGAAATTTCCTTTTTCTGGGGGGGGGGTCCTGGGACTTATTGGCTGATCCAGAGATCACTCACCTCTTGCCTACCGTTACTCTGCACATTGCCACCGCGATGCCCACTGGTCAACCTTCCACTGCCAACCCCGATGAATCTTTCTGCAGCACTTGTTCACTTTGGAAGCTCGCAACAGATGAATTCTTCAATATTAAACTCGGCAAATGCCCCAAAACCTGTTGCATCTGCAATCAGAGGAAGAAAGAAAAGAATAAAGACAAACCGAGGGACAGTACTGCGACCGGGCAGTCATACCCCACAGATGGCGGTAATGCCGATGAAGATTTGTCAGACCTTCCTCAAGTTACGCTGGAAGAATTTCTCGCAATTATTGCTATGGATGAGAATGCGAGATCATTTGCTGCTCTCGTCGACACCCAAATCCTTAAATCGAACGGGAGATCACTTGCCGACAACATTGCTCTGGAGGTACTCCACTGTGTCGGGTACACCTTAATTATTTATTCAAGACAAAATGAGAACTTGACGGCACAGGCTTCAAAGCTAGCATCCCGATTCGGGAGACAATCGAGAGACAATGGCCGCCGGCATCCTCGGCTGTGCACGTGACCAGGAATTGTGTCGGGTCATTTGCACGTAGTCTTCCTCCATCAGAATCTCCGCTGAATTAAGTTGTGGTGTCTCCACCTGGGGTAATTTTTCCGGTGGAGTATTTGACTTGAGTAGGCGGACAAAGAAATAAATGTCGGTGGCAGCAAGGGGGAATCGGGATTCGAATTGCCGACAGAGGGTGGGGGGGAGGGGGGCTAGGGGGGGTCCCGGGAGGGCTGAAAAAAACTTCTACCTATATGTTAGCAGGGAGGTAAAAGAGGCTGTAGAACACTTTTCTGGGGCTCTATGAGGTTTTAAAGGCCTTTGGGGGCTCAAACAAAGGCTTCTGCTGAGCTGGGGTGTGTTGGGGGAGTGCTCAGGTTAATTTTCTAGACCTAAAGTGGCCATATGTGATTCAAAATAAGTCACTTTAATGCAATAATACCCATAGAATAGTTGAACAGCACTGGAACAATACCCTCGACGATGTGCAAACACGTCGTGAATTTTGTGGCTGAGTACGGGTGGTGATGGTGAGGACGGACCTGACCGGAAAGAACGGTCCGCCGCTAGGGGTGGGAATTTCCTTCCCTTTATGGAAGGAGGAGGGGGGAGGGGGGGGGTCCTAGATGGGTCGAAAAAAACTTCTCGACCCTATATCCTTTTTTCGAATCCCGATTCCCCCTTGGGTGGCAGAGTTGGGATTAACGTCTTTATGAGAATGTTCAGGCGCGTGAGAAGCAGAAGTTGGCAGGTTTAGAGGTGTTTGTGATGCGGATTGTGGAACATTCGTGGCGGTAGAAGGGAGAGAATTTGACGGAGCAGTAGGAGTTGTCAGACTGGATGCTGAAAGAAACACGTGGTCTGCATTTGGGAGGGAGTCGAATGCCCGAGACCCAAGCCGAGACCAAAGTTGGATCAAAGCTATGGCTTTCAGGCCAAGCCAAGGGGCAGCCACCCTTAAAATTTGCTACACAGGGTCCAAAGAGTGAATTAACGGCCTCTGAACCCTATTAGCCAAGGGTCCCACGGTCATATGACTGCCTAATCTAGTAATTCTTGCCCCTAAGCTGCCGTTTGAGCCCAATTTCTCGGTGTAGGGTGGGTAGAGATCGCTTTTGGAGCTCGATACGCCCCCTGTATGGGCTATCGATTGATTTTTTGCGGGTGTGTTTTCGGCTTCTCCGCTGGTGATTTCCCGACGATCGTCATCGCGATACCACTCTGTGGATGAATCGGTATCCTTGGCTTTGATACCCACACAGCAGATGTATGCCTAATTTCAATTAGCGTGGTTTAGCAATGTCATTGTCATGCTCAAGGCCTCTCGTCCACTGCTTGGTAAGAAGAGCAGGGATTGGGAAGTGAGGGTATAGCCAAGAAGGTTTTAGAATAAAAGACTAAAGAGCTACAGCAAATATACTACTCTACTTATCCTATATATTAAGAGACGACGGACACAGCCACTGAAATCAGGTGATAAAGTCACGTTTTTGGCACGTGCACTCTCCCACGGAGGTGCCGCGCGCTGCGAGCGTTAGCGAGCGGCAGTGCGGCACCGTAGACCAAGGAAATAGAATTAAGCAGACTTAAAGCAGTATGTTGGACTCTCACTCCGCGCTGGAGGCGGGTCGAATATACTTGTCCTATATATTAAGAGACGACGGACACAGCCACTGGGAATCAGGTGATAAAGTCACGCTTTTGGCACGTGAATTCTCCCACGCCCATGGAGGTGCCGCGCGCTGCGAGCGTTAGCGAGCGGAAGTGCGGCACCGTATGTCAACGAAATAAAAAGCACTTAAAGCAGCATGATGATGTTGGACTCTGCGCCGAAGGCGGGTCCAATATACTTGTACTGTTTAACGAGTCGTGTGAACTACGAGATATAAATATGTACAATAACCCGAAAACACGTGTGAAGGCTGCGCCTGTCAAACGTCTGTCATAATTAATTAACTTAACGTGGTTTCCCAATTGTTCCAATGCTGTGTCTGCATGTCTTCTTCGACTTCGTGTTTCCCTCGCGTTGATGACATCACAACATCGTCATAGATATTTCTGTCTAACCGGCATTCTCCCTAGTGCTGGCCAAAAATACGATATGAAAAAATATATTTTGAATATATTCAAATACGTACGAATACGATACGGCCCGAGGACCTCTGACTGAATATGAATATGGCAGAATGTGAATATGATATGATATGGATACAATACGATATGGGCCCGACCGTATTCAAATATATTTGAATACAGTAAAGTATGGGTTTGGCCGCCTGGGGACCTTAACGGTACCAGTTGGATCATCAAATCCCACACCCGCCACAGCTGAAATCGAGCCTGATCTGTTCTGATGTCCTTCCAGCCATTACTCCGGTTCGGATCCACAGGCTCCCGAACCACTCGCCCATCAAAACCGCGTGATGCGGAAGTTGAAACTTGCCAACATGTGCCATTCTGCCTCTGGAGGTTGCTGGAGGCAATCTTGAGGTTAAATCATCCTTTGTACACACATCCAGACCACATTTTACCACAATTCAAAGCATTTTTTTCTATGCAAGGTGTGGCGAGAATATATTTGAATATATTCAAAATATATTCATATTCAGTGGCAAAAATATGAATACGATACACTACAAATATGATACGCACCCGGAGCACTGAATATGATACGAATATGAATACGATATGCCATTTGTCGTATAGTATTCATATTTGGCCAGCACTAATTCTCCCAGTCTTCCCAGATTGGTTCATTGATGTCGATGGGCGTTGGAACGATAAGATTAGGATCTAATCGTGACAGTCATAGTGTAAAGACATAACTGTGAATCAACCGAGCACGTTACCATAGGAATATTCGCGTCAACCACCGTGCAATTTTGAATGCAGCAGGATACATCTTTGTTGTCATCGTCCGACAGAACAACAAGCTTCTTGCTCTTTTTTGGCACTCGCCCAAAACGAGTGGTGGGCAACAATTTAGACGGCGGATGCCCCGTATAATATTTTTTTTCTCAAAAAAAAAAAAAAATTGTCTTGAACGCGTTTTCGAAGCATTTGGAATGTTTCTCCGAAAAGTGAAATAAGGGGTGCCAGACTCTCCCTACCCTATGAGGTTGTGTCTCGGCATCTTCCGGTGGCTGCCCCTTGGGCCAAGCCAAAGCCGGAACATCACTACCTGGATTACGATGTTTCCGACCGGGATAGACCAAGCCCGACACCTACATACATTCGGAGCCCCGGCACATTCACCTGACGGGCGGCACATTCGGGGCTGCAGCCGGCACATTCCCCGAATGTGCTGCCCCTGACTGCGTGGCTGGCACATTCAGTTCGCCGCCGTTTCAATTCAACCACGGCACATTCGTGCCATCAATTTAGAATTGATCCCTCTCGCACTGCCACTTTACCGGGCGCCAAGGCAAATAAATGTGCAATAAATGTACTAAGGCAGAAACACGATTCATGGTAGTCTAACAGGTATGGACTGGTAAAACATCTGGAGTTACTACTGATCACTACTCTGGAAATTGGAATTAGTGTCGGCGGCATCTGCAACATAATTTCGCTCGCCTTTTGAACTTTCTTCGACTTGCGCACTTCAATCGCCTCCTCGGTATTGTGTTTATCCGTTGGCGCTCTGGAGCATGCCGAAGTCTCAGGGAGAATGTTTCTCACGTCAACTTCGGGCTCTTGGTGACTCCGAGCCTCAGCGGCAGTCGCCGCGGAAGAAACATCGGTCATTGGCGGCGATGGCGGGGAATCTGGCTGGGGTGGAGGAAGAATGGGCCAAGAGTCAACGCCAACGGCCGTTACAATCGAAAATGATAGTTGCTCTTCTTTACCGGGATGAGCAGTTGGAAATGAGAATGGGGATGAAGAGGAATCCTCGCCGCTTGGCGTCGATGAGAGCCAGAAAGAGTCATCGAAGGGAGTAGAGTAAATACCGAACACATCGATGTCATATTGAGCATTGAAAGACGGCTGAACACCAAAGTCCGAGGCAATTGCTGGTCGTCGAAACTAGAAACATCTACGTTATTGTGTGCAGAGTTCAGATGGGGTCTGCCGAAATCGAATGCAGGGGGGGGGGGGGGGGGCGGGGGTATATTATACTCGTGTGGTCCACAGGCTGAACAACCAGTTTATGGAAGACAAACATGTAGTACTGTATGGGTGGTTATCCTTACAGAATCCTACAAGATGCCAACCGAGCACAACATTGTTCCAGGGGATCAATCATACAAGACACTGGCAGTCTGGGACTGGCCGGCTGTTGGAATGGCTGGACCTCTGGTTAGAACCTCATGGGACCTGACCACAAGCGGAGTGCGCAAGTGTATGGGAGGCATTCTGTCCTCCCAGGTAAAAATCCCCAGTGTCCACCAGTCCACAGAAAGCTGTCGTATGTCTTTCCCTTTGCAGACGCATGCATACCATCTGTTTCCGAAGAAGCAGACCCAAGGACTTTTGGGAAGAGTCGTTCATCAAGAATCGACAAAAAAGCAGGGCACAGCCCTAAGAACATTTCGACATGTTTTGACGTTTTTTTCCACCGAGGCATAGAAGATCCAGTTCCGGCTGGAACACGGCTGGAACAATCATGGTTCCGTGCCCGGCGGTGGCGGTCCATCCAACAATAGCATTGGTGTTGCATCGTATATGCGAAGAATGTTGAAAGCAAGCTTCGCCAATATGGGTGTGACCTCCCTTTTTGAGAGAACTGCTCGGAAGAAGTCCATGGCATCTGCGAATGCACCTTGGAATTCGGGGATCTTGGCGTATAGATCGGTCAGAAACCTTTCGCGCACTTGAGCAAGCTTCGGGTGGGCACAGATGAACAAGGCATGGGCGGGATCCTCCACAGAATCCTGACAGAACCGGCACTTCCTCCATTCCCTTGGAACCACTGGTTTTCCTCGTTCTTGCCATCTGCGGTGCTCAACGGCCAGACTGTGGCTGGACAATACCATCCGAGTCAGAGCTAGGTGATGTTCTGGATTGGCGGATGAGTCCACCATGGGCTGGGTCACCTGGTGAGGCAAGTAGAATTTGGGTACAATGGCGGCATCAGGCTGATCTACCAAGGCGGTACTAACACCAGGCAAGTTGGTGGACAACATCGGAAGCGGGGGAGATTGAGCATCTGCGAAACCGTGATCAGCTCGATTTCTTTAATCGAGTAAAATGAATTACCTGCGGTATTTGGTGGAATGGCATTTGACTGCTCCGAATGCCTGCGCGATGTAGCTATGGATTGGTAAGCAAACTAAAATCCCGCGTCGACAGATAGACTAACCTTTAATCGGCGCAGACTTGACGCATCTGCTCGAGCTCGCAGAAAGAAGCAGTGTGGAAGTACCCCTGCCCGAGGAGCTACCCTCGCCCTTCACGGCCTGAAGCCGTTCCTTCAAATCTCTCGAAAATGCATTCAACTCACAGTGCTTCTCCTTTTGATGCATTGGTGGGCTTGTTGGGCCAGGGGGTGGTGGTGGTGGTGGGGGGGGGGGGGGGGGGGGGTCGAAAAACGGACACGTGTCTATTCCCAGAATAGTCAGTGCCAAGCCCGGCACATTCCCGAAATGGAATGTGCCGCCCTTCTGTTCACGCCCGGCACATTCACTCAATGTGCCGCCTCTCAGCTGAATGTGCCGGGCATTCGAATGTATGTACTGTTGCATTTCGTTCAATTCGTAACGCCATTTAGGGTGTGACAACGCTTA
The DNA here is from genome assembly GCA_029378395.1 of Mycena leptocephala. Lineage (NCBI taxonomy): Eukaryota > Fungi > Basidiomycota > Agaricomycetes > Agaricales > Mycenaceae > Mycena > Mycena leptocephala. Next base: position 4,724 of record JARJLF010001738.1, on the reverse strand, counting down.
CGAACCGGACCTTTCGTATGACACCTTGGGACATGTGTGACTTACGAATTTTTTTTTCGTTTTTATCCCCTTTTTTGACCCAAATTTGGGCAAATTTCGAGTGACTTAAAGAGGAGCTTTCGTACAGAAACCTTGTGATGCTGTGACTTACGAAAATTTTCGTAGATTTTTGGGCGTGTGACATGTGACCATACGAATTGAACGAAATACTACAGTATGTGCCAGGCCTGGTATATACCCGTGGGCCGTTTCCGACGAACCATATATCAGAGCAAACGGGACCCACGCCGTCGTTGTTACTGGATTCTCCCTCAGTGCGCCCGGCGCCGTCGTTTCGTAGGTTGCATGCTGAACGCTGGCCGCGTTTGTGCACGCTTACCATCACGGTGATCGGCAAGCATGCACATACAGTCACGTAAAATACTTTTTTTCGCTTGACTTGTCTCGAGCTCTCATCACCATTCCAACCTCGTCCAAGGCTTAAATGGACCCCGCAGTCCCCGCACCATGCCCACTCCTCACTATCCCTCCCGAGATTACAGCTGAAATATTTACACATTGTCTCCCCGCCGAAAGTTTGATTTCCCCTCCCGACATCGGCAAGGCGCCCCTCCTCCTTGAACGCATCTGCCGTGACTGGCGCGATATTGCGCGGGGTTCCCCCGAGCTCTGGACATCGTTGAAAGTCGATGGAGCTCACATCCCGGTCGGGCTCATCGAGACATGGCTGTCACGCGCGCAGACCCTGCCGCTGTCCCTGGTGCTCGAGGTCCATGGCTTTGAGGAAGCCCAGTGGGACATCGCACCAGTGATCGCAGCCGTCGAGCGATACTCGAGGACATGGCGCGATCTGTCGTTAGTCATCCCCCTCACGCAGGTGTACCTGTTCCAACCCAATCTTCCTCTGCCCCTGCTTGAGAGGCTCACAATCCGGACCCCATTTGTGCCCCTCCGGGACCCTATCCTTGCCTTCCGAAGTGCCTCTGCCCTCCGGCAACTTACTCTCGGGCACATCCGCCATCCGACAATACTGCAACTCCCCTGGACACAAATCACATCATTTGAATCCCATTATAGTTATCTGCAACCCGAGGAGTTTCTAGCCATTCTGCAATACACACCAAATATTGTAAAATGCGCTATCACTATTTACAACCGTGCATCGAATCACCTCCCCAACGTAGCGCCGCTCATGTTCCTCACATCGCTGAGCCTCCAGACCCAAATCCAGAGGTGCTGGATATTTTCGACAACATTTCTGTTTCCAGCCTTGCAGGTATTGGACCTCTCAAATATCCTCTTCAGCGGTCGTGAACTTGTCGCACGTCTGCACCCCATCCTATCCAGACAGGACTGGCCAGGTCCGCGAGCTGATCATTATCGTCCGGTCTGACCTGCTTCAACCCCGGGAGGATGATTTCATCCAAATTCTGCAGACCCAGCCGACGCTCGAGAATTTGAGCTGTGTAATGGGCCGCTCGCCCTCCTCATTGCTATATGCCGGTCGCTGAGCGACGGTTCGCCCTTCCTCCCCCGTCTCAATAGCTTGATCGCCTCCCCGTACATCTTCCCTGTTGCAGCAATTACGACCACGCTCCCTATCATGCTAGATGCCCTCGTTGATGCGTTGTCCACACGATGGGTCGCACCCTCGGAGTCCTCCGCGCAAATTCGGAATTGCACCCTCTCTTTGGACGGTGCGAGGACGGTCGATTTCTATAACATCCTCACCGCATTCCGTCCACGGCAGAAGGAGTTGGTGGAACTGGGCATAAATATGTCCTTGCGTAACGCGTATTGACTTTGTGCCAATGCCTATGCAGGTTTTCCTCAATCGTATAAAGTTCACCCGGTTTTCGTTTCTGTTTTTTGTGCCTGTGCTGACTCAATATGCTCTATTTATATTACTGTACTTAAATCATTCTTTCGAGCGGAACACGAGTCTCTTCATTTTTTAGTTTGAGGAACGTACAGTACGAACCCGAACACACGAACCTCTGGAAGGCTGCAACTCAGCGAAATTCTTTCCCTGATATACAGTGTCCGCATCCAGAGGAATCCAGCTTACACTTCGAGGGCAAACGAGTGGAATTACGGATGTAGATTCATATAGGAGCAGCGATGGGTGCACGGCTAGATGGAACACCCGAACTAAGCCGAAGATTAGGTTCGGTTCACGGTTCACTTGCTTGCTGGATGTGCTGAACGCGTTCGAACCGCGTTTGAACGCCGAACGTGAATGAAACTTTTGCTGGATATAGGCTCCAAAATATGTCAAAGTCGGACATCACTCGGGCAGTATCGGGAATATTAATATGGAACACAAAGTACGTCGCTCTTGACTACGAACACCAAGTCCTTCATACAATGAATAGGTATTAAGTCACAGTAATAAGCGTCCCAGTGTCAATAGGCGATTTGTCCAAGAATTATAAAGAATGGATAATGAACACTAAACGACCAATGCCAGCACGACCATCGCAGCGGCCAAGAACGCGCCGGCGCCATCGCCTCTCGCACGGATGCCCGAAGACGCTTGCTGATACCTGGAGAATAAAACATCGAGCGGAGGGATGACATTAAAAATCAAATGAAACATACGTCGCGCCGTCGATTGCTGTTGTCCCGGACACCGATTTGCCGATACACTGATTTTGCGCGTCGATTGCCGCATCACCCCGCCGCATGCGGCTCCTCTTGACCAGCGACGAGACGTTCAAACTCACAAGCGCGCAGGAAGTCGCGGGCGCCGTGATGTTGAATGTCTCAAAATCTCTGCCGTTAATCGACAATTCCAAGACCCCATCGCTGGGCGATGCGAGGAAGTTCAGAAAGAGTGAGTCGCCTACCATGTGACGAGATGTGTACATGAGTAATGAGCCAATTGACACCGAGGATGCGCACCGGAAAAGTTGAAGGAGAAAGTCGCGTCCGTCGTGGACGCTTGATGCACATGGTGGCTTTCAACGCAACTCGGGACGGGGCCAGTTGAGACGGCCCATCCAGCACTGTATTCGAAGTTGTCGGCGGAAAGAAATACGTTTTTGAGCCCTCGTGGGGCAGGCGGCACACCGCTGCTCGTTGGCACGGGCGGAATATCGGCCTCCGAGGTTGATGATATGTGGGGGGCTGTCGCCGTAGATAGTGTTGGAGGAATACAAGCCAACACGTACGCAGACATGTATGGGGACACGTTGTGCGTAGAGACGCACAGCCCGTTGATATGGTGTTGCATAGTTTCAGCTGGACTGAAACTATTTATCTCTTGGTCTTCATTGTCCTACGTAGTTTATTTGTTCCATTGTTCTTAGGGTATAAAATCCCTGCATACTTCCAGTGAACAACATACAGAAACTTTCTCGCTATCCCCCCCATTCCTTTGGAGTCCACATTCTCACAATAGTGTAGGAGCGGCACCTATGGATGTGGGCGATAAAATGGTGTCCACTGATGTCGGCGGTAAAACAGGGGGTGCGGACGGAGGCAGCCCTAGCGGGCTCGTTGCTACAGCAGCTGCTGCCGTGGGTGGTACAACCGCGGCGACATCTGTGGTCCCTCCCAATGCAGGCGCAATAGAAGGAGCTCCGTTGTTGGTTCCTCCCGCCACTGGCGGTGCATCCTGGTCCCCCGGCGCTCCTCCTTCTCCATCGTTCGGGGCAGCGGTGGAAGGAATTTCGTTGTTAGTTCCTTCTGGCGCAGACGTGAGTCGGGGTGCATCATCGTCAGGGTCAGAGGGAACAGACGGGCGTGTGGATTCCCGTGGTGGAGCTGCGTCCGCCGCCGTGGGCGGTGACATTATAGCCGCATCGGTTGATGTAGGCTCCGATTGAAGACGCTGTGTGGTCGAGCTAGGCAGTGGGACCGGGTTTGGAGTGTCTGTCGACGAAGCTGTTGGAACGGGGCTGGTGGATGTAGGGACAGTCGACATGGGCCGACCAGTGGGACCCGTAGACGTGGACGGTACATGGCCCATCGAGCTTGACGGCAACATCGCGCTTGTTGGGGGGCCATCTGTCGAAGTCTGCAGAACAGGGGCCGTTGAGCTGAGCGGTTCTGTGCAAGGTATTACAAGGGGACTGTGGATGTAAGAAGTTGAAACGCACCTGTAGACTCGGGGATAGGCTGAACCGAAGCCGTTGAAGTCGACTGTACCGTGGATTCTGCCGAAGACGGCAGTCTTTAGATGCATGTTACGAGGGACGAGAAGTTGAAACGCACCTGTAGACCCGGATATAGGTTGAATGGAGCTTGTTGAGGTAGGCGACAACGGAGAGTTGGTCGATATAGGTGGTAGAAAGAGTGAAGATACAACGGAAACGGCTGTCGCTGTAGGTGCTTGAGTGGTACCTGAAGCCTCAGAGGTCGGCAGCGTTGGCAGAAGACCTTGAGCAAGCGCCGCCGTGAAGGTGCCTAAGAAGATATAAAGGAGTGTTATTGCTGTGAGCATTGAGTGGTATCTGAGGAGGAGAAGGAGAATAGAGAAGAAAAGCGGAAGTCTCCGAAGCTACATTTATCAGCTCCAAACCAACGTATCAGCTCCATCCGAGGTGAATAAGGGAAATTTCATAGCACAGGACCGAGCGAATACCATCCTCGGAGAACCGGCGGCATTTTCCCACTCAGTCTTGCATCTGCTGCTGCATAAATTAGGAAGTTTTTGGGACTGAGCGATTGCACATTGTCGCCCGCCATGTCTAGAGGCCGAGACACCGGAATGTGGCGTC